>CM076978.1:15987094-16194594 GCA_039105355.1 Benthosema pterotum
GGTCTTGCCTCAGCATGCTTTTTTTCGTGTTTTGAGCATTTTTTTGAGCATTTTCGAAAAAAGTCGAAATTTGGCCAAAATGCAAGGCTATAGCCTTACGTTTTTCATGATTTTTGAGGGTTTTCGAAAAATGACAAAAACTGGAAAAAAGCAAGGCTATAGCTTACGGTCTTGGTCAGCATGCCTTTTTTTCATCGTTTTGAGCTTTAGGCTTTTTGAAAAATGTCAAAATTTTGAAAAAAAAACCGCAAAGCTATAGCCTTATCGTTTTTCATGATTTTTAGGGATTTTCGAAAAAAATGACCAAAAACTGGCGAAAAAAGCAAGGCTATAGCCTTACATTCTTGCTCAGCATGCTTTTTTTTTCATCGCCGTTTGGCATTTTTGAGCATTTTCGAAAAATGTCGAAATTTTGAAAAAAAACGCAAGGCTATAGCCTTACCGTTTTTCATGATTTTGAGGATTTCGAAAAAATGACAAAAACTGGAAAAAAGCAAGGCTATAGCCTTACGGTCTTGGTCAAACATGCCTTTTTTTTCATCGTTTTGAGCATTTTTGGGCTTTTCGAAAATGTCCAAAATTTTGAAAAAACGCAAAGGCTATAGCTTACCGTTTTTCATGATTTTGAGGATTTTCGAAAAAATGACCAAAAAACTGGTGGGAAAAAGTAACGCTATGACTTACGGTCTTGCTCAGCATGATTTTTTTCATCGTTTTGAGCATTTTTGGCATTTTCGAAAAATGTCGAAATTTTGAAAAAATACGCAAGGCTATAGCCTTAACGTTTTTCATGATTTTGAGGATTTTCGAAAAATGACAAAAACTGGCAAAAAGCAAGGCTATAGCCTTACGGTCTTGCTCAGCATGCTTTTTTTTCGTCACTTTGAGCATTTTTGAGCATTTTCGAAAAATGTCGAATTTTGGTAAAGCGCAAGGCTTAGCCTTACCGCTTTTCATGATTTTGAGGTTTTCGAAAAATGACAAAAACTGGCAAAAAAGCAAGGCTATAGCCTTACGGTCTGGTCAACATCTTTTTTTCATTTTTGAGCATTTTTGTGGGCTTTTCGGAAAAATGCAAAATTTTGAAAAAAACGCAAGGCTATAGCCTTACCGTTTTTCATGATTTTTAAGGATTTTGAAAAAAATGACAAAAACTGGAAAAAAAGCAAGGCTATAGCCGTACGGTCTTGCTCAGTATGCTTTTTTTCATCGTTTTGAGCATTTTTGAACATTTTCGAAAAATGTCGAAATTTTGAAAAATACGCAAGGCTATAGCCTTACCGTTTTTCATGATTTTGAGGATTTTCGAAAAATGACAAAAACTGGCAAAAAAGCAAGGCTATAGCCTTACGGTCTTGCTCAGCATGCTTTTTTTCGTCGTTTTGAGCATTTTTGAGCATTTTCGAAAAATGTCGAAATTTTGAAAAAATACGCAAGGCTATAGCCTTACCGTTTTTCTTGATTTTGAGGATTTTCGAAATAAAATGACAAAACTGGCAAAAAGCATGGCTATAGCCTATACGGTCTTGCTCAGCATGCTTTTTTTCGTCGTCGTTTTGAGCATTTTGAGCTTTTTCGAAAATGTCGAAATTTTGGCAAAACGCAAGGCTATAGCCTTACCGTTTTTCATGATTTTGAGGGTTTTCGAAAAATGACAAAAACTGGAAAAAGCAAGGCTATAGCCTTACGGTCTTGCTCAGCATGCTTTTATTCGTCGTTTTGAGCATTTTTGAGCATTTTCGAAAAAAGTCGAAATTTTGGCAAAATGCAAGGCTATAGCCTTACCGTTTTTCATGATTTTGAGGGTTTTCGAAAAATGACAAAAACTGGAAAAAAAGCAAGGCTATAGCCTTACGGTCTTGGTCAGCATGCTTTTTTTAATCGTTTTGAGCATTTTTTAGGCTTTTTGAAAAATGTCAAAATTTTGAAAAAAACGCAAAGCTATAGCCTTATCGTTTTTCATGATTTTGAGGATTTTCGAAAAATGTCAAAAACTGGCAAAAAAGCAAAGCTATAGCCTTACGGTCTTGCTCAGCATGCTTTTTTTCGTCGTTTTGAGCATTGTGGAGCATTCTCGAAAAATGTCGAAATTTTGGCCAAAACGCAAGGCTATAGCCTTACCGCTTTTCATGATTTTTGAGGGTTTCGAAAAAAAAAAATGACAAAAACTGGAAAAAAAGCAAGGCTATAGCCTTACGGTCTTGCTCAGCATGCTTTTTTTCGTCGTTTTGAGGCATTTTTGAGGCTTTTTAAAAAATGTCAAAATTTTGGCAAAAACGCAAGGCTATAGCCTTACCGTTTTTCATTGATTTTGAGGATTTTCAAAAAAAAATGACAAAAACTGGCGAAAAAAGCAAGGCTATAGCCTTACGGTCTTGCTCAGCATGCTTTTTTTCATCGTTTTGAGCATTTTTGAGCATTTTCGAAAAATGTCAAAAATTTTGAAAAAAACGCAAGGCTATAGCCTTACCGTTTTTTTCATGATTTTGAGATTTCGAAAAAATGACAAAAACTGGCGAATTAGCAAGGCTATAGCCTTACGGTCTTGCTCAGCATGCTTTTTTTTCATCGTTTTGAGCATTTTTGAGCTTTTCGAAAAATGTCGAAATTTTGAAAAAAACGCAAGGTTATAGCCTTACCGTTTTTCATGATTTTGAGGATTTTCGAAAAATGACAAACACTGGCAAAAAAGCAAGGCTATAGCCTTACGGTCTTGGTCAACATGCCTTTTTTCATCGTTTTGAGCATTTTTTAGGCTTTTCGAAAAATGTCAAAATTTTGAAAAAACGCAAGGCTATAGCCTTACCGTTTTTCATGATTTTGAGGGTTTTCGAAAAATGACAAAAACTGGCAAAAAAAGCAAGGCTATAGCCTTACGGTCTTGGTCAACATGCCTTTTTTCATCGTTTTGAGCATTTTTTAGGCTTTTCGAAAAATGTCAAAATTTTGAAAAAACGCAAGGCTATAGCCTTACCGTTTTTCATGATTTTGAGGGTTTTCGAAAAATGACAAAAACTGGAAAAAAGCAAGGCTATAGCCTTACGGTCTTGGTCAGCATGCTTTTTTTCATCGTTTTGAGCATTTTTGAGGCTTTTCGAAAAATGTCAAAATTTTGAAAAAAAAAAAAAAAAAAAAAAAAAAACGCAAGGCTATAGCCTTACCGTTTTTCATGATTTTGAGGATTTTCGAAAAAATGACAAAAACTGGCGAAAAAGCAAGGCTATAGCCTTACATCTTGCTCAGCATGCTTTTTTTCATCGTTTTGAGCTTTTTTGAGCATTTTCGAAAAATGTCGAATTTTTTTTAAAAAAAACGCAAGGCTATAGCCTTACCGTTTTTCATGATTTTGAGGAGGATTTTCGAAAAAAATGACAAAAAACTGGCAAAAAAGCAAGGCTATAGCCTTACGGTCTTGCTCAGCATGCTTTTTTTCGTCGTTTTGAGCATTTTTGGAGCATTTTCGAAAAATGTCGAAAATTTTGGAAAAAAACGCAAGGCTATAGCCTTACCGTTTTTCATGATTTTGAGGGTTTTCGAAAAATGACAAAAACTGGAAAAAAGCAAGGCTATAGCCTTACGGTCTTGGTCAACATGCTTTTTTTCATCGTTTTGAGCATTTTTTAGGCTTTTCGAAAAATGTCAAAATTTTGAAAAAACGCAAGGCTATAGCCTTACCGTTTTTCATGATTTTGAGGGTTTTCGAAAAATGACAAAAACTGGAAAAAAGCAAGGCTATAGCCTTACGGTCTTGGTCAGCATGCTTTTTTTCATCGTTTTGAGCATTTTTGAGGCTTTTCGAAAAATGTCAAAATTTGAAAAAAAAAAACGCAAGGCTATAGCCTTACCGTTTTTCATGATTTTGAGGATTTTTGAAAAAAGACAAAAACTGGAAAAAAGCAAGGCTATAGCCTTACGGTCTTGGTCAGCATGCTTTTTTTCATCGTTTTGAGCATTTTTTAGGCTTTTCGAAAAATGTCAAAATTTTGAAAAAACGCAAGGCTATAGCCTTACCGTTTTTCATGATTTTGAGGATTTTCGAAAAATGACAAAAACTGGTGAAAAAGCAACGCTATAGCCTTACGGTCTTGCTCAGCATGATTTTTTTCATCGTTTTGAGCATTTTTGAGGCATTTCGAAAAATGTCGAAATTTTGGCAAAACGCAAGGCTATAGCCTTACCGTTTTTCATGATTTTGAGGATTTTTCGAAAATGACAAAAACTGGCAAAAAGCAAGGCTATAGCCCTTACGGTCTTGTCAGCATGCTTTTTTTCATCGCTTTGAGCATCATTTTTGAGCATTTTCGAAAAATGTCGAAATTTTGGCAAAACGCAAGGCTATAGCCTTACCGCTTTTCATGATTTTGAGGGTTTTTGAAAAATGACAAAAACTGGAAAAAAGCAAGGCTATAGCCTTACGGTCTTGCTCAGCATGCTTTTATTCGTCGTTTTGAGCATTTTTGAGCATTTTCGAAAAAAGTCGAAATTTTGGCAAAATGCAAGGCTATAGCCTTACCGTTTTTTCATGATTTTGAGGGTTTTCCAAAATGAACAAAACTGGAAAAAAAGCAAGGCTATAGCCTTACGGTCTTGGTCAGCATGCTTTTTTTCATCGTTTTGAGCATTTTTGAGCTTTTCGAAAAATGTCAAAATTTTGGAAAAAAAAACGCAAGGCTATAGCCTTATCGTTTTTCATGATTTTGAGGATTTTCGAAAAAATGTCAAAACTGGCAAAAAAAGCAAAGCTATAGCTTCGGTCTTGCTCAGCATGCTTTTTTTCGTCGTTTTGAGCATTGTGGAATATTCTCGAAAAATGTCGAAATTTTGGCAAAAAACGCAAGGCTATAGCCTTACCGCTTTCATGATTTTGAGGGGTTTTGATGTCAAATGTCAAAAATGTCAAAATTTTGAAAAAAAACGCAAGGCTATAGCCTGATCGTTTTTCATGATTTTGAGGATTTCGAAAATGTCAATAAACTGGCAAAAAAGCAAAGCTATAGCCTTACGGTCTTGCTCAGGCATGCTTTTTTTCGTCGTTTTGAGCATTGTGGAGCAATTCTCGAAAAATGTCGAAATTTTGGCAAAACGCAAGGCTATAGCCTTACCGTTTCTCATGATTTTGAGGATTTTTCGAAAAATGACAAAAAACTTGGCAAAAAGCAAGGCTATAGCCTTCGGTCTTGCTCAGCATGCTTTTTTTGTCGTTTTGAGCATTTTTGAGCATTTTCGAAAAATGTCGAAATTTTGAAAAATACGCAAGGCTATAGCCTTACCGTTTTTTCATGATTTTGAGGTTTTTCAAAAATGACAAAACTGGCGAAAAAAGCAAGCTATAGCCTTACGGTCTTGCTCAGCATGCTTTTTTTCGTCGTTTGAGCATTTTTGAGCATTTTCGAAAAATGTCGAAATTTTGGCCAAAAAAGCAAGGCTATAGCCTTACCGCTTTTCATGATTTTGAGGGTTTTTGTAAAAAAATGACAAAAACTGGAAAAAAGCAAGGCTTATAGCCTTACGGTCTTGCTCAGCATGCTTATATTCGTCGTTTTGAGCATTTTTGAGCATTTTCGAAAAAAGTCGAAATTTTTGGCAAAAATGCAAGGCTATAGCCTTACCGTTTTTCATGATTTTGAGGGTTTTCAAAAATGACAAAAACTGGAAAAAAAAGCAAGGCTATAGCCTTACGGCAGGGGTGGTTGACAGTCTGGCATAAGGGCATTTTCCCGGTGGGCCGACCCCCCCGGGGGCCGTTAATGTCGTGTTTTAATTTAAAAAAAAAATCTGCACCCAAACGGCCCACGAATCAGTGCTGGCGGCCCTCTGTCCTCTTCAAATGAGACTGCCCTATTGCAGGGTTTTTTATAGTTAACTAAAATAACTAACTATTTTAGTTAGCCCGAGCCCAGAGCCCCTTATGTCTTAAATTTCATGGGTAGGCTGACCATACGTCCGTATTCCCAGGACATGTCCGTATTTCACGTCCTGTCCTGGGTGTCCTGGTTTATTTTTAGAAAAATGAGGGAAATGTCCTGGTTTTGTAAAATTACTTTCATTCAGTCCTTTCCGACACGTCTTTGCTTACATGGACCAGTAAATCGACAGGCACTAGGACACTGCGCACGATGACCTCAGCCCTGAGCAGAGTCAGTGCAGGCAGCCTTCGTCAATCAGTTGTAGACACTAGACAGCGTGGTGTCAGTCTCCACCACCATGCCGAGCGCAAGTGCACGTTTACAGACGAGTTACAGAAAAAAAAATCCCTGTATTCAGCCGGGGGAGAAAAAGTGAAGCACTTGTGCACTGTTTGCAAAGCATGCACGTATGTTCGCTCTGCAATGGTGGTGCAGGGACCTAAAATCCCACATTGACACAGAAAAACACAAAAAAAAGCTGTTTGAGGCGATAGTAGCGCCTGTTCGATATCTGAATATTTCGTGAAATCCCCCGCCCCCGCTAAGGTGTCCTGGTTTTCTCCTTTCAGAATATGGTCACCCTACTCATGGGGGCTCAGGCCCCGGCCCCCACAAAGATTTCAGAGGGGCCGCTCTGAGGGCCGCTCTGAGACAAAATTGCCCGGTACGTTTTGAGCTCCCAGTCCACCCCTGCCTTACGGTCTTGGTCAGCATGCTTTTTTTAATCGTTTTGAGCATTTTTTAGGCTTTTTGAAAAATGTCAAAATTTTGAAAAAAACGCAAAGCTATAGCCTTACCGTTTTTCATGATTTTGAGGATTTTCGAAAAATGTCAAAAACTGGCAAAAAAGCAAAGCTATAGCCTTACGGTCTTGCTCAGCATGCTTTTTTTCGTCGTTTTGAGCATTGTGGAGCATTCTCGAAAAATGTCGAAATTTTGGCAAAACGCAAGGCTATAGCCTTACCGCTTTTCATGATTTTGAGGGTTTTCGAAAAATGACAAAAACTGGAAAAAAGCAAGGCTATAGCCTTACGGTCTTGCTCAGCATGCTTTTTTTCGTCGTTTTGAGCATTTTTGAGCATTTTCGAAAAATGTCGAAATTTTGGCAAAACGCAAGGCTATAGCCTTACCGTTTTTCATGATTTTGAGGGTTTTCGAAAAATGACAAAAACTGGAAAAAAGCAAGGCTATAGCCTTACGGTCTTGGTCAGCATGCTTTTTTTCATCGTTTTGAGCATTTTTGAGGCTTTTTAAAAAATGTCAAATTTTGGCAAAACGCAAGGCTATAGCCTTACCGTTTTTCATGATTTTGAGGATTTTCGAAAAATGACAAAAACTGGCGAAAAAGCAAGGCTATAGCCTTACGGTCTTGCTCAGCATGCTTTTTTTCATCGTTTTGAGCATTTTTGAGCATTTTCGAAAAATGTCAAAATTTTGAAAAAAAAGCAAGGCTATAGCCTTACCGTTTTTCATGATTTTGAGGATTTTCAAAAAATGACAAAAACTGGCGAAAAAGCAAGGCTATAGCCTTACGGTCTTGCTCAGCATGCTTTTTTTCATCGTTTTGAGCATTTTTGAGCATTTTCGAAAAATGTCGAAATTTTGAAAAAAACGCAAGGCTATAGCCTTACCGTTTTTCATGATTTTGAGGATTTTCGAAAAATGACAAAAACTGGCAAAAAAGCAAGGCTATAGCCTTACGGTCTTGCTCAGCATGCTTTTTTTTCATTGTTTTGAGCATTTTTGAGCATTTTCGAAAAATGACAAAATTTTGAAAACAACGCAAGGCTATAGCCTTACCGTTTTTCATTGTTTTGAAGATTTTCGAAAAATGACAAAAACTGGCAAAACAAGCAAGGCTATAGCCTTACGGTCTTGCTCAGCATGCTTTTTTTCATCATTTTGAGCATTTTTGATCATTTTCGAAAAATGTCGAAATTTTGGAAAAAAAGAAAAAAAAAAAAAAAAAAACGCAAGGCTATAGCCTTACCGTTTTTCATGATTTTGAGGATTTTCGAAAAATCACAAAAACTGGCAAAAAAGCAAGGCTCTAGCCTTACGGTCTTGCTCAGCATGCTTTTTTTCATCGTTTGAGCATTTTTGAGCATTTTCGAAAAAATGTAGAAATTTTGAAAAAAAAAAACGCAAGGCTATAGCCTTACCGTTTTTCATGAATTTGAGGATTTTCGAAAAATGACAAAAAATTACGAAACCTGGCAACAACGCAGGGTTATAGCCAGTGTTGGTCTATATTACTTAGGAAAGTAACTTCTTTACTTTACTCGTTACCCCTTAGACAAAGTAATATCATTACTTTACTTATTACTGGATTTGAAGAGTAATATATTACATATTACGTTATTACTTTCCCAAGTTCTCAACACTGCTTTTGAAAAAATAGAGAAGTACAACATAATCCGCTTATTACAAAATAAAGCAGCAAGCGATTTGTAGTGTACTAACTGAGCAGGATTGCAGCGTGTGGACTGGATCTACAATCTACTGCACATCTCTATTGTTACAGTACCTGTCAATAGCTTGTACATCTGTTCTATTTTTGCATGCAACAACAAGCTCATTTTAAAAAAAGTAACTTGGCGTTACTTGCAAAGTAATGCGTTACTTATTACCCATTTTTGCAGAGTAATCTCGTTACTTTACTTTTTGGAGCAAAAGTAATAATATTACAGTAATATGTAATCTAAAAATAGTTACTGCCCAACACTGGTTATAGCCTTATGGTCTTGCACACAAGCCGTTTTTCATCGTTTTGAGGATTTTAGAAAAATGACGAAATTTCAAAAAAATTCAAGGCTATAGCATTATGTTTCTTCATCGTTTTGAGGATTTTCGAAAAAATGACAAAAAATGACGAAACCTGGCAAAAACGCAAGGCTATAGCCTTATGGTCTTGCACAGGATGCCTTTTTTCATCGTTTTGAGGATTTTTGAGGATTTTCGAAAATTTTTGAGATTTCGAAAAAAAAAAAAACGCAAGGCTATAGCCTTACGTTTTTTCATTGTTTTGAGGATTTTCGAAAACTGACAAAAAATGACGAAACCTGGCAAAAACGCAAGGCTATAGCTATATGGTCTTTCACAGGATGCCGTTTTTCATCGTTTTGAGGATTTTTGAGGACTTTCGAAAAATGTCGAAATTTTTAAAAAACGCAAGCCTATAGCTTTACCTTTTCTCATTGTTTTGAGGATTTTCGAAAAATGACAAAAAGTGACGAAACCTGGCAAAAACGAAAAGCTATATCCTTACGGTCTTGCACAGCATGCCGTCTTTCATCATTTTGAGCATTTTTGAACATTTGTTTGTCGAAATTGTCGAAATTTTGAAAAAAACGCAATGCTATAGCCTTACGGTTTTTCATCATTTTGAGGATTTTCAAAAAATGACAAAACCTGGCAAAAATGCAAGGCTATAGCCTTACGGTATTGCACAGCATGCCATTCTTCATCGTTTTGAGCATTTTTGAGCATTTTCAAAAAATGTTGTAATTTTGAAAAAACACAAGCCTGTAGCCTTACCGTGTTTCATCATTTTTCTGGATTTCCAAAAATTGACGAAACCTGGCGAAAACGCAAGGCTATAGCCTTACCGTTTTTCATCATTTTGACGATTTTTGAAGATTTTCAAAAAATGACAAAACCTGGCAAAAACGCAAGGCTAAAGCTTTACGGTCTTGCACAGCATGCCGTTTTTCATTGTTTTGAGCATTTTTGAGCATTTTCGAAAAATGTCGAAATTTTGAAAAAAATGCAAGGCTATAGCCTTAGGGTTTTTCATCAATTTGAGGATTTTCGAAATTGATGAAACCTGGCAAAAACGCAAGGCTATAACCTTACGGTCTTGCACAGCATGCCGTTTTTCATCGTTTTGAAGATTTTTGAGGATTTCGAAAAAATATTGAAATTTTGAAAAAACACAAGGCTATAGCCTTACCGTTTCTCATCATTTTGAGGATTTTTAAAGATTTCAAAAAAATGACAAAACCTGGCAAAAACGCTATAGCCTATAGCAGGGGTGGCCAACCTGTGGCTCGCGAGCCACATGCGGCTCTTCAGCTGGTTATATGCGGCTCTTAAGGGGCTACCACATGAAGCAGTCAAAACGCTCGGCCTGGCGCATTCCATATACCAGTGGTTTTTAACCTTTTTTATACCAGGGCCCACCATTTATTCAGAATTTGATTTGAGCCACAGACCACCATTTGATGACATGTTAGCTCCACAGACCCCAAGGCTAAAGATTTAGTTTACTTTTGTCAACAATTCCAGGGCTGGATTTCAGAGAAAACAAAACAGTCAAAGATACCAATCAAAATGACCATTAATCTTTCTCTAGTTTACTCTTGAGAGCGTAAAAGAGTTACATTGGCTAACCAACTTTAGATCATTTAGCCTGGGACCACCTGGAATCCTCTCAGGGACACTGGTGGTCCCCGGACCACCTGTTGAAAACCCCTGCCTATACAGTGGTGCCCAACCACTCAACCAAACTGATTCCTAGTCGACCGCGGAGGTGTAGGTGTAAGTTTTTTGACTTGTCATTATACTTTTTTGGATTGTAAACCCTGTGTCTAAATACATGTCTACAGGTATATGTTTAATAGTGTGTCTTTGCATTGCGCACCTGCACACAAATGCACATGTCTTATGGCAGGAGAGGGGAAATCTATTTGCGACCGTGGCGGCCGTTGCGGCGGTTTTCTAACCGTTGTGACCATTGATGTGGCTCTTTGCAGTAACACAGTGAAAAACGTGGCTCTTAGTCTGTGACCGGTTGGCCACCCCTGGCCTATAGCCTTACCGTTTTTCTTAATTTTGAGGATTTTCGAAAAAATTACGAAACCTGGCAAAAACTTAAGGCTATAGCCTCATGGTCTTGCACAGCCTGCCCTTTTTCTTCGTATTGAGTATTTTCGAAAAATGTCAAAAATTCGGAAAAACGCAAGGCTATAGCCTTATGGTCTTGCACAGCATGCCGTTTTTCATCGTTTTGAGTATTTTTGAGGATTTTCGAAATATGACAAAACCTGGCAAAAGCGCAAGGCTATAGCCTTGCGTTTTTCATTATTTTGAAGATTTTTGAGGATTTTCAAAAAATTACAAAATCTGTCAAAAACGCAAGAATATAGCCTTACGGTTTTGCACAACATGCTGTTTTCATCATTTTGATGATTTTTGAGGATTTTCGAAAAATGTAAAATTTCGGAAAGTCAAGCAAAAGTTTCCGAGGAAACTGGTATAGTCTACCATTTTTCATCGTTTTGATGAAATTGAGAGAAGATACATACTATTATGTCGAAAATAGTTGTCTGAGGATTTTCGAAAAATGATGAAATTGAAGAAAAGCGACAGACAGACAGACAGACAGACAGACAGACAGACAGACAGACAGACAGACAGACAGACAGACAGACAGACAGACAGACAGACAGACAGACAGACAGTACATGGTCTTGATCAACATGCTATAGTATGCCACTTTTTGTCGTTTTTGAAAAATAACGAAATTGAGGAAAACGACATACTATAGTATGCTGTTTTTATCTTTTTCACAAATATGCTGTCTTTTTCACAAATTTTCAAAAATTGTCAAAATCGAGGAAAAATGACAGGCATTAGTACATGGTTTTGGACAACATAATATAGTATGCCATTTTTCACCACTTTTGAGGTTTTTCAAAAAATGTCGAAATTGATGATAAACGACATACAATAGTATGTCGTTTGTAGTTTTTACAGGCTAAAGCCTGTATTTTTTCCCTGATTTTCATTTTTGGAAATCCTTGCAAACAACAAAAAACGACATACTATAGTATGTCGGTTTTCCTTGATTTCAACATTTTCCGAAAATCCTCAAAAACAATGAAAAATTGCATAGGTGGTACGAGACCATGTACAGTACATGAATAAATGCAATACAATGATGAGGGCGCTGCAGGGAATTGAACCCCGTCCCAGAAAACTAGGAGTCCAACACCAGTGCCATGGTTTTTGTTTTGTTGTCATTTACATATAAACATATAAAGTGATTACCGTATTTTCCGCACTATAAGGCGCACCGGATTATAAGGCGCACCGGATTATAAGGCGCACCTTTTAGAATTATTTTCATATATAAGGCGCACCGGATTATAAGGCGCAGAGAATAGAAGCTACTACAGTTAACATAGAATAGAAGCTACTGCAGTCAAACAGTCCATATATAAGGCGCACTGGATTATAAGGCGCATTCACTAGTGACAGACCACACATTCAACCATACATCGTTAACCGTTTATTTAGAAAAGAAGGGTGGATTGAAAGGCATGATAGAAATGGAAATTAGATGTACATGAATGATATGGAGGGATGAGGATGATGGGGTGAGGGAGGGGGGTGAGGATGAAGGGAATGAGGGGGTGAGGATGAAGGGAATGAGGGGGTGAGGATGAAGGGAATGAGAGAAGGATGGAGGGCGGAGCCCTGGTAGGGATGGGGGTGAAGGGGAAAGGGGTGTGGTCTTGATGGTAGATGGTTCGGGCTCCAATGGGGGTATTGGACCCTGAGTATCTGGCCTGGGGTCCGAAGAGCGAAGCGTCCGTCTTGGTCGACGTCGGAGACGGCACGGTCCGTCTTGGTTGACATCAGAGACGGCGCGGTCCGTCTTGGTTGACGTCAGAGACGGCGCGGTCCGTCTTGGTTGACGTCAGAGACGGCGCGGTCCGTCTTGGTTGACATCAGAGACGGCGCGGTCCGTCTTGGTTGACGTCAGAGACGGCGCGGTCCGTCTTGGTTGACGTCAGAGACGGCGCGGTCCGTCTTGGTTGACGTCAGAGACGGCGCGGTCCGTCTTGGTCGACGTCGGAGACGGCACGGTCCGTCTTGGTTGACATCAGAGACGGCGCGGTCCGTCTTGGTTGACGTCAGAGACGGCACGGTCCGTCTTGATTGACGTCAGAGACGGCACAGTTACCATGGTAGTTAAGTCAAGGGGAGGTGTTTGATCAGGTTACCATGGAGATCAGGGTATGTTACAGAAGTTAACCAGGAATGGCGTGCAAGGTATGATAGAGAGAGACAGGGTAATAACTATTAACGATTATTCTTTGAAGTGTGGTCTTCCTCCTGAACATACGTTGTACCAACTCCATGTGTGGAATTTTTGAGAAAATTAAAGGCTTTTAGGTGCGCCTTATAGTCCGGAAAATACGGTAACAATTCAAAAGTAAAGTGAAATTTTAAATATGAGGCATGTATCAGACTTTCCACAGTGAACACGAATGAATGAAGCTTTTATTTACAGTTTGGAGATTTACAGTGCAATGCAAGTACAACTACCACAGAACTGATAACACACTAGTTGAGTGTTACACTTGTTTACAATAGTGGCTGGCCACCTTGTTCATTTCATCAAGACATTGAAGGCTCATTCAGAGTTCAGAATTTCGGTGGCCACCGCGAGCACCACTCAGAGCACCACGACCACCGCTATTCCATAGTCCACTACCAGCACCGCCGCCCCTCCCCCATTCTCCTCGCGTCCATTGTTGTTTATTCCCCCCTCTGTTTCTCTCACTACTTCCTACCTGCCTCAATTATAATAATTTCTGCTGCTTTTATGTTTATTTCCTATTCTATTCATGTCATTGTCTCAATCATTGAATTCCCCCTTCCTTCTCCTCCTGCCTGTCGCGCTGTGGTGTGCTGTGTGTTTTCTTTCTTTTTTTTTAACCAGGCGTTAAAAACAAGCAGCCGTTGCTCCAAGTGAGCACTGCTGCAGTGCGGTGTGGTGGTTAGTAAAATCCGAGAGGAGGGCTGGAAAGAGCAGTGGTTGCGGTGGTATGACGTCATATTGTAGGCAACGGTGGTCAGACTGGTCACGGTGGGCACCGAAAATCCATCTCTGAATAGGCCTTTAGAGACATACAATTATTGTTTCCACCAGGCCGAAGGCATGATGAAGAGTATGTTTTGCCCTCCGTCCGTCACCGTGTGTGTGTGTGTCTCTGTACAGCTAATGAGTCTTGTGCTCATGACGGATGTGTCCAATATTTCATATTCCATCCTAATTGCGAACAATTAACTTTCAAACTTAGTAACTTAGTAAGATTGGCCTGTTTCCAACAAAAAGGCCTGTTTACAACCAAAAGCATGATGATGAACACAGCAGGTAATTTACAAAAAATCTTTCATATAGGCTGAGAAAAACAGCCCATTCCTTGGCTTGTTATAGCGACACCAACACAAAATCCCTCAAATCATCCAAATGCCAAGGTCATAAGAAGAAATAGCACCTTTTAACATTGGCCTAATATAGCGCCAGCAGGAGACCACAACCTCACCTTGCCAGGTGGAGACCTGTGCCCAGAAGGGCACCTTTTTTGTTCACTTCTGTAAAACCAGGGGCAGCAAATCATAGTGGAGGTAAAAGGGAGATTGATGTATGAATATGTAAAATCGATTGCTGCCTTAGCTATAACAGGCCGTTCTGGCAAATGGAAACTTTGGGCAGAAGTTCATCGTTGGCCTCTAGGGAGTGTGTGTGCAAAGTTTGGCATCGACCGGATTGACAGTAGGAGAGATAAACTGTACACGGACAGAGGCGGACACACACCCAGGCAGACGGAGTGCACAACAGGCTCGACCATATGCCTTCGGCCTGGTGGAGACAATGACAAACAACACAAAAAAATGCGACTAATAGCATGAGTGAAGATTTTGGTCTTGGCTGTGCTTTAAAGCTATTTACAGAGGCTGCCTTGTCTTTAGGTGTCATGGGAGTTGTAGTGTTGTTGTTAGTAGGACTAAACACCTACAAGAAAACAGGAGATTAAACCTATAGGCAGTTCTGCCAGAGGCACAAGCAAGGATGATTCCCTGCATCATCATCTCTTTGAGATGATGATGTTCCCTCCTTGGTTATGCACCAAGGTGTATGAGGGAGGTATATTATTGTCTAGTAGTGTGGTTGCCAGTGGTGCTGCCAGTGGGTATATCATGTGGACCCTCGACTGACACTGAAAGTTATGTTAATTCATGTTTTTATATCATATCGTCTAGATTACTGCAATTCATTATACTCAGGCTTTAGCAAAGAAGTAATCTCTGTCTTCAACTGGTGCAGACTTTTAACAAGGTCTTAGAGGCAAGACCACATCACACCAGTATTGGCTGCTCTCCATTGGCTGTCGCTGACTTTTAGAGTTGATTTTAAAATGTTACTGATTACTTTCATAGCGCTGCGAGGCCTGTCTCCTAGCTAAATTTCTGATCTGCTGAAACCTTACAGGCCAGTATGCACCCTTAGATCCACAGGTTTGGTTTCCTGGAATTCCCCTCGATTTGCTTGGTCACCACGGGCAACTGGGCTTTTGCTGCCTGGCCGCCCAGACTCTAGAATGAACTTCCTTTGGCCTTGAGACTAGCTAACTCAGTGTCATCCTTTAAAACGTATCCATATACTAAAGCATTTCCTTAGTTTTCATCATCGCTTTCCATTTTCATGTCCATTTTTGTATTTGCTTTGGTTTTAGTGTTTCTCCTGTATTTGTTTATTCATTTGATGTAGACATTGTTAAGCACTTTGTAAACATTGTTTTCAAAAAAGCGCTTTATAAATAGAGTTGTATTTTTACTATTATTATTATTATAATATCACCAAACTCTGTTACATGCTGGGCGGTTGGCGAGGAGAGGTTGAAGAGTAGGAGCACAGTGTTCTGGAGGAGGTTCAAGGCTTAGACTCCATGGCTCACGGCTTAGAGGCAGCAAGAGTCCACCAATAGAGCAGAAACACAGGAGAAAAAAGAGGCATATAAGTGTCAAGCATGTCTTCTAGAAAAATATATACATATGTTAACAGTTATTTTCAGAATTTTTCATGTGTTGGCCCGTCAAAGGATATGTATTGTATGTATATCTGACACTGGGATATGCTTCTAAGACAGGGGTTTTCAACCGGTGAACCGGGGATCACCAGTGGTCCTTAATTCTCTTGGCGCCGTCCACGCGCTGCTCGTGGATATCCACATGGAATACCACCGCCGAAAACGCGGACGGCTCGTATCACACGGAAATGTAGATTTCATTCTTTAATCCAACTATTAGTCCGTGCGCATCGTCTGATGATCATCCCGTTGCCGACTTTCATTTGGGACAGAATTGGAACTTTTTTTTTCCCCCGTCCCATTGACATTCATTCAATCCAATGCATTCAAACGGCTCTCCTCCGGTTTGCCCCCTCAATGTCGCTGGCGCATGGGTTAAGCAGCCAGGGCTACACAGCTCTTCCTGACTTGTGAGCCGGATGTTTTGGGGCAGATCGCCAGATGATCGATTAGGCAAGACAACAGACACAGCATAACAGAAACAGCACATCCTGTTTAGGAGATCTGAGCTTCAAAATAAGGGCTTTTTTACCGATCGAACTGGTTTGAGCCGCGGCAGTGGAGAGGAAACAAAGAAGATCCGCTCGCGGTCAATGAGTTAAGAGGGTTCCAGGGGGTCCCCAGCTAAATTATGGAAAGTTGGTTAACCAGATGTTACTCTTGAGAGCGTAAAAAAATCATGTTTACACTCTCAAGAGTTACAATATTCACCATCTGAGTCTACACTAGAGAATGTAGAAGATTAATGGTCATTTTGATATGTATGTTTGCCTGTTTTGTTCCTCAAATCTTGTCTGGAATTGTGGACAAAAGCAAAGTAAATCTTTAGTTTTGGGGCCTGTGAGGACAAAATGTCATCAAATGGTGGTCCATGGCTCAAATGCTGAATAAATGATTAAATGATTAAATGATTAGTTTACAATATAAGATTAGTTTTACAATATAAATGGGCATCTCCCGAATTGTCATCAAATGGGGGTTCATAGGCTAATGTATGTCAACCTGGGGGTCCTTGAAACTAAACAGGTTGAGATTCATTGCTATGACAAAACAAAATCTTCTCTTATGAAGGTCCCTGGCATATCTCTTCAAATGGGGGGGGGGGGGGGGTCCCACATGATAATTAATTAGTGTACTGAACGCGTTTTGGTGTTCTAAGCATTATGTTTTAACTATTGAAAAATAGCAGATCTACAAGCTCATAGCGCGCCACCGAGTGGCGCGCTATGAGCTTGTATCTCTGCTATTTTTGAAAAATCGGGAAAACGTGGTGCAAATCTTTGAATATTATGTTATTCAGAAACTAAATCTAGAGATCTAGACAGGACCCAATGGGTTAATTAGTGTCAATGTGGGGGTCCTTGACATGCTGTGGTGGGCAGACCTGCTGCAGGACGTTGACCCACTGGGACCCAGAGTAGAGGTACAGAGCCTGGGTGTCTTTCCTCAGCACCATGACGTTCTCCTTCCTCATGGATCTCATCTGACGCTCCCCCTGAGCCATGTAGATCTGAAACAATCAATCGCATGGAATACCACCAAATACTTCCTTAATGTCAATGAAGTCCACTCCCACAACACCAGAGGGAGTTCAGAGAAACATTTTCAACCCAGATTCGGCACAAACAAGGGACTTATAATGTCTTTTTCTCCTGTGCCGAGAGACAGTGGAATCAATTTGTGACAAATCAAAAGGCTGTGCCCAATAGTAAATGAGTTCCGACCGTTTTACTGTAGGTTGTGTCGTTTTTTCACCGCTACTAAACCTAAGTCTAACCCTTCGCCCCAAACATAACAGTAAAACCTATGCCTAGATCTAACCTTAACCCCCGACCAATATGATACCTGCCACGACGGATAGGATACCTGCTGCGACCAATAGGATACCTGCCGCTACTGATACGATAGAAAAAGGAGGTATTCCAAACTTTTTCAGGGCAGCGCAGAGCAGTCCGATATAAGCAGTATGAGGGTAGAGAATGAACTTTCAATGCAAGTTGCTCAGTGGGGCTCTTGGTTGTCATGCACACGTGATGGCATGAACGTCCATCCAACGTAGGCCATAGGCCCGCTCAATTCTAGCTACACAGTTAACTAACGGTCCTGTATTGAGTTGTGCTCGAATTGTATTGTAAATCTACAAACTAAAAAAAAACATTGATTTAAGTCGCACTTTTTGCTGAACCAGTTGAGGCTGAAACAGACATTGCAGGCATTATGGCATTAGGCTATAGGAGGCATTATGTGACTCACAGATGAAACCCTTTTCTTGTTCCGGTCTTTCTCAGAGACGTCAGTTCGAATCGCTGAACAGCGGCATGGTGCAGGAGCCCCTGGTGACCCCGTGTCCCCTCTGAGGCCTGGCAGGATGTACACTACACACACACACACACACACACACACACACACACACACACACACACACACACACACACACACACACACACACACACACCTTAAATAAAACAGCCGATCCGATATATGAGCTCACAATGTCTTGCAGCTTGCACTGCAACACGATTGGTATTTTGTGGGTTTGTCTGGTTTGTGACCCACCTTGTCCAGGCAGACCAGGCTCTCCTGTTGTTCCCTGCATCCCCACATGTCCTACGTACCCTGGACTTCCAGGAGGCCCCTGGGAGCCTCTAGGCCCCTGAAATCCACAACAACATGAATAATTATACTGATACACACACAAACGTACAAATGCAGAACCCCCCCCCCCCCCCACACCACACACACACACACACACACACACACACACACACACATACACACTCACTAGTCTTTATTTGTTAATGAAAGCAATGTCATTGCTTTCATTAACAAACACACACACACACACACACACACACACACACACACACACACACACACCACACACACACACACACACACACACACACACACACACACACACACACACACACATACCACGGCTCCTCTGTGTCCTATGGGTCCCCTGGGTCCTGCCTTCCCCCTTATCCCTGCATCACCTCCAGGACCTGTGTCCCCCTGATGAAATAATTACACAAAATACACAATAACAACAAAAAAGAAAGAACAAATAATAACGTGGGAAAAACCCATGCTTAAATGACAATTATGGCACAGCAGATGGCGCTATTTCACCTTCTACCACCTGCAATACAGTTTTGCTTTGGGACTTTCAGCTACACTCATGAATTCTTCCTTTTTTTTAATCAGAAGCATTTAGTTAATTATCATGATATGCGTTTAGTAAATAATGGTCCCAATGATGTCAAAAATTCAGCAAACAGCAATCATTCTCAGTTTGCTTACAGTTCATGCAAAACATTCCATTTTCAAATAAAATAACTAAACATTTTTTCAAGAATTAAATTCAAATAATAGTAAAAAATAGCTGCTCTAAAGGCTCAAAAAAGTTCCACCGCGACACGTTTTGAGCTTGTAAATCAGCTACTTTTGCTATAATGTTATTATGCAATGAGGCTCTCTGGAGAATGTCAAAATATTGTGTTCCTCTCCATTGTCAAAGTTGCCCACCCAAGGCCTTGGAATGGGTGGTTTGTCCTAGTCTTAGTCAAGAGAATGAACACAATAACACCAGGAGGGACAAAATCAATTTGCGACCACAACCACTGGTCACAAACTCATGACCGTTGGCCAACCGTTTATGTTATTTTCCAAATGCCGTGAAATCATTTTGCGACCATGACCCCTGATTGAGACTGCTATGGCCAACGGTCGGAACCGTTGGCACAGTGGTCGGGGGTTAAGGTTAGGGGTTAGGCGTAGTGACCAGTGAACGGTCATAGCTGTTGGTCCAACGGTGGCCAACTGTTTTATGATTTCACTGTCTCTCCTAAGTAACACGACACGATAAACCCTGACTGACTGACCTTCTGACCCAGGACTCCAGGGACTCCATGGTGACCCTGTGGGAAAATACAAGTTGATTGGCTAGACAGGTTATCACATGACACAAGCAGCGGCCGATGAGATGCTGTAAAAGCATCGTGAGGTGCAATTAAAGCACCTTATGGAGTACACATCATTGTGTTCATTGTTTCATACTGTTTATACCCTACACCGCTGCCTACGGCAACTGACCTCAAGATACTGTTATATACAGTAAATAGAGCAAGTGACTTTAATTCAATTACACTTGAATGTATTTACTGCTACATGTCACAAAAGTTTTCATATTGCGAAAACAATGAAATACTGCTGTCAAAAGTATAAAGCTAATGTAACCTCTATGCATGTACAAATACATGTGCCAGAAAATGCACAATCTTTTCATAATTTCCCATGGTGGTATGGGAAATTGGTAGTAGGAACACTGCTGTGTTTACACCTTTATCTTATGCATGTGTTTTCATGCCAAAAACACTCATTTGAATTGAAATGAAACCCTCCATACTCTACCTGTTCTCCCTTTGGACCTGTGTATCCCTTCCATCCTTTCTCGCCCTGTTGGTGATACAGTATGTTGTCATGACATTAGTCATGACTATATTTAGTCATGACTAATGTCATGACTATATATATATATATATAGCTATACCTGTGGTAACGGTACATGCTGATGTGCTGAGTGTCTGCCATGTGCCACGCACTCACCTTAGATCCCTTATAACCAGCATTACCCTGTAAACACACACACACACACACACACACACACACACACACACACACACACACACACACACACACACACACACACACACACACACACACACACACACACACACACACACACACACACACCACACACACACACACACACACACACACACAGTTAGGGCTGCAACTAAAGATTACTTTCAGAATCGATTCATTGGCTCTTCATTGGCTTTAAATTATAAATCGATTAATCAGATTATGACACTTAGTATCTATCTCCCTAAAATATATTTTAGGTTATTTTAGATAGATTCTAAATAACAAAATCAAAAACAAAAAACTAATGAAAGTAACTCATGGCGTCTTAGGGCATAAATTATTCTGACTGCGTACATTTGATTAAAGAATAGCTACACATGCCGCAAAAAAGCAACAGTGCTCTTCTGAAGCCAAATAGATAATTTAAGTTGAATATCATTGTTATGTGTCATATTTTGCTTTGCAGTTTCTATCTTACAGTATGTGTGCAACTAACAGCAGATTGTAAGGGAAGAGAGATGGCTCACCCCTCTTGACTTAAACTTAACAACAGTGGAAAAACTACGGTTAAATAGCAAAGCTGTGATTTTTGCGTATAATGCTACAAATTGGGGTATAATGCTACAAATTGTAAAGTATGGCAGTGAATGTCATGATAGTATTCCTTTTGTAGTGATTGTGCTCACCCGCTCTAGTCCAGCGATTCCTATGTCTCCATACAGCCCTCTCCAGCCACGTTCACCTTGCTCCCCCTAGAGTACCACAATATACAGAATATTAATACATGTCGTCACGGTGACTGCCGTGTATATCTCCATCATTTTCAGTGATTTTCAGTGATTACTGGCTCTGGCTCTAGCCCGTCCACCGTAAAGGACTAATAACAATGCTTCTATCTCTGATTTTCTGTTTTAAGGCGGTATACCTTCTGTCCAGGTGATCCCATTCGTCCCGGATGTCCTGTCTCTCCCTCTGGACCTGTTACACCTGGTTCGCCCTGACACGTGCGCACACACACACACACACACACACACACACACACACACACAACCACACACACACACACACACACACACACACACACACACACACACACACACACACACACACACACACACACACACACACACACACACTAAGAGTGAGTGAGTGAGTGAGTGAGTGAGTGAGTGAGTGAGTGAGTGAGTGAGTGAGTGAGTGAGTGAGTGAGTGAGTGAGTGAGTGAGTGAGTGAGTGAGTCATTGTGTGTGTGCGTGCATGAAAGTGTGTGTAGTACCCTGGGTCCTCGTATTCCTCTGCAGCCCTGGACAGACACACATACATATAGCATTACAATAGTGCATATTAATCATGTTACTTATATTTCAGTTATGCAGTATCATATTCAACCACTTACGTTGTATGACAAAGGCAAATATAGTTCATAAACATGACCTTGTCTACAGTCACATGTCACTAAAACACTCTTTTCTTTGAATGGAATTATGTGAGAACTAGAAAAACTGGCCTCAATAGCTGACCTGAAGAAATTACAAATTGTTCAAAACAAAGCAACACGTTGTGCGTTAAACTGTTCATATAGAACCAGTGTGAAATCTATGCATGATAAATCAATCGTGTCAATCAACAGACACGAATGGACTGACACGAATGGATACAGACGGACAAAGTAGCAAAACATGAAACATTAAATAAAAGTGTAGGAAAAGAAAATACACTAAATATTTACTTGCTTGCATAAAATGGCAAGGAAGGGCCTGGACCATACTGTCAAATGCCATCAAATAATATATAAAATAATATACCTCATTGATAAGAATAAGAATATTCTGTACCTTTTCTCCTTTAAGTCCTGTAATGTGCTCCGTTATATCAACCTGCAAAATACCATGACACATCAACCAGAATTGAAAGCAATTTTTGTACCTGTGTGTGTGTGTGTGTGTGTGTGTGTGTGTGTGTGTGTGTGTGTGTGTGTGTGTGTGTGTGTGTGTGTGTGTGTGTGTGTGTGTGTGTGTGTGTGTGTGTGTGTGTGTGTGTGTGTGTGTGTGTGTGTGTGACTGTATGCATGCATGCATGCATGAGTGCGTTCATCACCATCACTTCTTCTTTCCAATCCAGCGGAGGAAAGGGAGGGGGAGGAAGAGGAGGGGGAAAGAAGAGTCTGCATCTCCGCCTCAACCTCGTAGCGTGTTTATGAGAACCTGCGAAACAGGAAAAGAAGAAGAATGGAAAGGGCTCCGACAAATACTACCCCAAGACAATTAAAAGGATATCTCACTCAACTTTGGTCATTATAACATCTACTGTAGCTCATGTGAACACCCCAGACAGTTTTAAGTTGCTTGATTCAGTATTTAAATATTTGATGTTCATATTAGCCGCCCCCTTCTTATACAAAACCATTATAACTTCATACTCCATTTCAACCATAATACATTCATCAAAAACACCTGTCTTTTTTCTGGTGACTGATATTGTCCTCCTAATACGTAGTGGGTGGCTGTGCTTTTTATTTACCGTTTTCATTTATTTAAAAAATATTGTTGTAGCGACGGTTTGGCATTTAACAGTCGGTCGTTTTTCATAACAGTCAGCAGTCAAAGGTCATGGTTAGGCTTAGGTATTTAGGTTCTGTTTTAGCAATTCAGTGTTTTGTATCCTACAACTGTATGTACTGTATGGGTACAAATCAATGAATGAATACAAAAAATGTTTGCATCCACCATCTTTGTTGAAGAAGAGTCTCGTGTAGAAGAGTCCCCCTATAGGTGTCACATCATACATTAGATGCAATTTTTTGGGGTCATCAGCTTGTTTTGACTCAGAATGCTTCTTTGTTTTGGGGTTTATATACTATATATATCCATGTCTAAGAGAACTTACTTATCTTTCATATTGGTTTAAACCCTGTGGAAATGTTGTATTAGGTTTTAGTATCCATTGTTTTTCTGCAAAGTTCCTCCAACCACCTTTGGTTGGATTCTAGTCCACACACTTCTATTGCACTAATCCCGTGTACCAAAAAATGCTGTACAAGGTTTGGTTAAGTTTAGGTATAGCTTTTATGGAGGTTATGTTTAGGAGTAGAGGTTAGGGTTAGATTTAGTAGGGAAAACGGTTGACTGTTATGCAAAGCAGTCGCGAATGTTATGCCAAGCCACACGGTTGAGGACTGTTTTCGCTCGCTCTAGAAAAAAAATGATTGGGTGTTTTTGATTAATCTATCATGGTTAAAATTGAGTTTTAAGTTATATAGCGTTTGTATATACTGGCGGGGCAGCTAAAATGAACATCAAATATCTAATTACTTTGAAAGTGAAATATCCCTTTAAGCTCCACTTACCTACAAGGGCATTTCACCAGGACCAGGAACCAAACTAGTGAGAATAGCACATCTAAAAACTGTTGCTTCGTGGCATGTTGCGATACTAGCATAAAGTAGCACAAAAATGCCTAGTTATTGCTTGTATTACAGCTGCCTCTAAAACCATTTAAATTGTTATAGTGCATTTGTATGTTGTAGCAAGTAGTAGCCTATGTTACAGCAGTTATAGTTGTAGATATACTGTAGCTGTATAGTTATAGCTGTAGTATTCTACAGCTGTAGTATGTATAGTATGTTATAGTTCTGTTTAGTTTTTTAATACCTGGCTGTCACCTTGTTCATACAATTTAGGTTATTATAGTTTAGCATCCTTCACTTTATAATTAAGCTGTTACACAGCACACAACATCGTGCAGCAAAGCGTGCAAAGAGGCACGCCCGCAAGGCCGACCCTGCTCCCCCCAGTACCGCTTTTAAATGCCCGGTCTGCAACCGTGACTGTGGATCCAGGATCGGACTGTACAGCCACCAGAGGACTCACAAGTAGGAGAAGATGGTCATCATCGGACACGACGGACAACCACAAGCAAGCAAGCAATAGTTCTGTTTAGTTTTTTAATACCTGGCTGTCACCTTGTTCATACAATTTAGGTTATTATAGTTTAGCATCCTTCACTTTATAATTAAGCTGTTACAGTTTGCTAGCAATTTATTGGCTTCTTCTGCTGCACTACTGTTACTTGCTGCTCTATTGTCTGTCCAATTGTCTAGCCTTGTGGCACTGTGGAAGTGTTAAACGTTATCTCATCCCTGTATATGTCTTGACATACGTTGGTGTGACAAATAAAAAACCTTGAACCTTAAACCAGTGGTTTTCAACAGGTGGTGCGGGGACCACCAGTGGTCCCTGAGAGGATTTCAGGTGGTCCCCAGGCTAAATGATGGAAAGTTGGATAACCAGATGTAACTCTTGAGAGTGTAAAAATGAAACCAAATGGACCCTTTCGGGTCCATTTGGTTTCATTTTCACACTCTCAAGAGTTGATATATTCTTCATCTGAATTAGCACCACTTAATTAAGAAGTCTACACTGTTTTGTTTCCCAGATACAGCCTGGAATTGTGGACAAAACCAAAAGAATTCTTTAGTTTTAGGTATTTAGGGTGAAAATGTAATCAAATGGTGGTCCGTGGCTCAAATGCTGAATAAATTGTGGTCCCTGGTGTCAAAAAGGTTGAAAACCCCTGCCTTAAACATAACTATTCTGTGGGAGCTCACCCAGGTTTCTGTGCCAGTGCCAGTCTGGTCTGGTTAGTGATAGGTCCTATACTTACTAGTAGTAATAGATGAAGTAGTTAGATGTAGGCTGCTGAGCAGAAGCATCCATCCCAGGACAAGTTGGCTCATGGAGGTCCGATTCACCATGCCTGAGAAAAACCTGTAACCAACAGAACCGACCCACAACCAAACACATACAATCTGTTCAGCAGGCTAGATTTACAGCTGAATCGAAGCCACTGAAAAACTAATTAGGAGTCATCAATCAGCCAAACAATTTAATATATAGCCTATTAGCTTAATTGCCCCATCTTTAAAAACGTTTTGGTCTGCATAATCCACATATTGCTACAATCGACCTGCAATTACATTTTGTGTCATCATTTTGAGAAGTCTGGCTTGCTTTAAATGAAGATTTGCTGTGTTGCAACACAATGTGTTGGTAGCTTTTAGCTTTTATTAGAATAATATTAACAGTCTGTCTGTAACTCTGTATGTCAAAAAATCAAATCATCCTTAGTATTAAAAACAAAGTGACATTTTCAGATCTGCGTAATGGAGCAATTCAGGCTGTAACCCAGGTTAGGTTAGAACAACATATGGAATTAATTCTGCACTCAGCGTGTCTTGAGTGTACGGGTTTTGATGAGGTCAAATCAACAGATGGAATGTCAGAACAGGGCAGCAACATGGAGCTCAAGGGTGGCAGCCGGGGTCTTGAGTGCCCAAGTTATTAGTGTGACTAATAACGTCACACTAATAACTTAGACAACAGGCCATTTAACAAGAGCTGACACTGTTACATCCATATAGCTATGGTTTCATCAAAGTGCCTGTATTTTTAGTTTGATCCTATTTACCACAAGCTCGCATTGCCAACAAATGAAAGCAAAGACGCACGCCTTCCAGCAAATAAGAGGACTATGGACAAATTGGGTCTATTCATCTAACTATAAATGCACCATGTCTATGTATGTATCGTCTGTAATCCATGTAAATCGACAACGAGTTTGCCCCACCTACATCAAATTAGACACACATGCTCCACTATACTCCACACACACGCACACTTTTTGCTCCTCGCCAAAATAAACTGATGAAGGGGGGACCACATTTATTAGGCCACTGTATCAATATTCATTTTCATTTATATTTCTATTAGCATGCAAATCGTGTATTTTGTTATAGCATGCATGCTAACTTTGCAAGAACAGAAATCCTTCAGTTTCTATAAGCTTGGATTCCCAATCGATCAGGTCCCTGGTAGGCAGGACTCTGATCTGTGCACACTGTCCACAGCACTCCTTTGGGACCCAAAGTAGACAGAAATAGCACCACATTGTTACAAGGATACTGTAAGTGGGGAGGAATTCTAAGAAGATAGGCTGAAGATAAGCTGGACATGGGTGAAGTCACCCTTTAAGTGGAAGTCATGGTCATGATTAAATGTGTGTGGGAGGGGCTCATAAATCGAATGTGTGGCAGTTAACAAGAACTTGTAGCTATTAAAGCACATGGCATCAAATGGAACTTAGCTGCTTCATTTCATTTTTTCTCTCCATTTTATGAAAACTAATGCTTTTGAAATCAGCCTACCATATTTCCACATGACAGCCACAATAATTAAGAAAGGCCTTTTACATCATGCCTTTATAATGTCTTGCTATGTGCATGTTATTATCATGTGCAGTAAATTATATCTTACCTTGTTCTTATGGAGATGAATGCCTGCGGTCTTGTGGTGTGTTGTAAGCGGGCTGTCCTGACTGCTCCCTCGCTGCATCGATCCCATAACACTGATTATGTGTCCACTAGTAGAGTTGGAGGGATGGGTGCTACGCTTGCAGCTTCTCATCTCCATAAAGAGAGAGTGAAATGCACCGTTTGGCAGCGCAGGAAATGCACCGTTTGGCAGAGCTGGAATATAATCAGATAATTAGCCTGAAACTGCAGCCAAAGAGAAAGAAGGGCTTGTGCACTGTCAAAACCTGGAGTATTCATGGAAACCCCAGAAGGTTTGCCTTATGCTTAGAATGAACCATTTAAATGTGCCCCTAGTGTAAGTAATATTGTTTTGTTTAAAGGGGTTAAAAGGGGACAGGTCAGGTTCTGGTGAGACGTCCCACATCTGAGACAGTTGAGAAATTACAGAAATACCGTGTTGGGGTCGCTGAAACATCCAGAACCCCAGAAACGTGCCCGGGGGTGTATGCGTGTGTGGCAAATATGCCATTCGCAGTTGCACCCCAACAGTACTGGCTGCAAGTGCTTGGAGTGTGTGTGTGTGTGTGTGGTATAGGTATATATACTTAAATACATACAAAAATGAGTTATCAATTAAGGGGTTAATGTTGAGACTGGGCATCACTGGGCCTTCCAGGGTTAGACCTGAGGCAAATTGTATAAACGCATCCAAAATCCTGAAATAAGTACAATTGGAAAGGCAGAAGAAAATGTAAGAATAATATGCATTAAGAATAATCTAGTATAATAATAGTAATAATAGTGTTACTAGGCTATGCTGCCATAGCCTAGTAACACTGCTTTGCTTTACCGGATTAAAAGATATAACAACGCCCCAGTCTCTTTGGGTTAATTTGTTTTTAAAGGTGGTAGCAACTTCTGATGGGGCACAAGATCAAATGCTCTGTGGAAAACAAGTGAGGACTGAAAATGAAAGTAAGGCATAGTCACCCCACTTGTTTTGATTCGGATCTACTGATGAGTAGTGAGATTTGATCTAAGACACAACACAACATTGAAAACAAGCTGATATCTTTGTAGGGCTGGTGCAGCTACTGTCCCTGTGTCTCAATAAGACATGGTGGTTTTCGCAACAAAGTGTCACAAATTAACTGTAGGCTATATCTGTGGCATCTCACTATCTTCAAGGACAACTTAAAATCATCTATTGTAGCCTATTTATATGCACAATAGATGAAGCCTGTAAAAACAAAACAAGCAAAATCTAATTCCAATCATTTGACTTAAGAAAAAAATAACATACAAATCAATATGTAATTTATTGGATTGTCAGTAGTTATGTGAAGCACAATTGTTGGGCCGAGACAATATGGACAAATAACTTGATATCAAGGTGAAAATCTTATTATGTAAATACGGTAAATGTGTGTTAAAAAAAACAATTGAGCATTAATGACATCAAAATATGTAGCCTTGTATGAACTGTGGGACACATACACACACACGCACCCAACCACACACACAGTTCACATGTGCGGAAAAAAACGTACACATTAAAACTTTTAGCTAGGAACTGATCATGAGGTCCATAGGGTTAGTTTCTACCGTAGTGTGCATCACCTGAATGACCCGATTCTGTGCTGATCCAGACTTGTTTGCCGTGTGCAAGCCTTCCACATGTCCGCATGGAAACCGACCAACAGTAAATGGTGAAATGGTGCATTTATATCCAAGGTGCCTTTATCCAAGGCGCTTTACATAGATTGTGTATCACATTCACCCATTCACACACATTCATACACTAATGGCGGCAGAAACCATGCAAGGCACAACCAGCACATCAGGCGCAGTTTGAGGTTAAGTGCCCAGGGACACATCAACTGTAAGTCTGGGGGAGCCGGGTTCAAACCAGCATTACCATCCATTCTACCATCCAGAACCATCCATTGAGGGTGAGTCAAGGGGGGCAGTTTCAAAAAGGGGCTACAAACTCAGTTCTCAAGAGTATCACCACCACCTCCTGATGGTTACTTGATGCAACTGCAGTGGAGAGTCCGTAGTCTCTACAACTCATTGCGCTCTTTCTGTTTCAACTTCTCACTGTCAGATGAAAAGAACCAGCTGCTGACTCCATGTGTTATTAAAGTAGGCATAGTTACACCATCCGGTTGCGGTTGAAATGGAAGTGGTTGAAATGAGTCATTTATACTCATTCTCATCAGAGACTGATTAAGCTTTCCTGGACAGATATACAACTCTGTTCCTCACTGTTCCTGTCAAACTGAAGGATGCAGTCAAAATGCTCTTCCTGAGGGGTGTGGATAAGCGGACCTTGGTATCCTCGGAGTGGAGAGACTTGAAGAGACTATGAGAGATGGAAGAGACATAAGTGTAAAACACAGAACTTCGACTTAGATACACTATGTCATGTATTGCACAGTATAAGTTACTGTTTATTAATAGCATAATCTTTTAAATGTGAGGACCTCAATGAAATAATTTCATGGACTTTCTTGAAAATCTTAGAAAATGCTGATGTAACCATGTAGTTTGAAGTGCTTTTCCAATTAAATCAATCATATCAAATACTGCTATTCAAATTTTCTTGTCTCAGAACTTGTCTGGCCATTGGTTCACAGTGTATAAAGTTTGGTTAGGTACGCTGTAGTCTTGTATAGCCATATAACTATTCCCCCATCCCTGAATGCTACTGTAGACAGTCTGCAACTACACCTCCCAAAAGTCTGGGTAAGGAAGCTGGCATTTCTGCTGAAAAACACACATTACATCTTTAAGTTACATCTTTTAATATCCGTTTCTGGTATGCCGCAACTTAACTATACATGTTGATAATTTTGCATCACGATAAATGTCCGCAACTGTAAGACAAAACATGTGTGGACTTCCACTATCGCTTGCTTGCAATCACGTACTCAACACTGTGTAAGCGGAAACATGCGACAACTATGGAAGGAAATAGTCTGGCCACATGAGACTTGGCTTGTAAAGACCTTGAATAGCCTTCCAATCTGGCGTAAACCACCGGACATGCGCTAATCTGGTGATGTCCACCTGGGTTGGTGCAGATTTCATTTGATGGTGTTATTTCCTAACAGGCCCCTTCATTGTGCCAATCTATTGCGAATTGTGATATGGAACTTTTACTATGTTTCTACTGGGATACTTTGCTACTTGCTTTGCTTGATTACACATTTCATGAAAACTCATTCCCTTTTAATTGATCCACTACACTAACATGTGCATACATCTATGTTTGACATTGTTCTATTTAAGTGTACTCAAAGTACTAATTTCTATTCCACATTTTTATGGGTGCACCGATACCTGCGCAATAGTCTCTCTCTCTCTCCCTCTCTCAATTATATAGAGTGCAGCTGTGTGTATACGCACGCACACACAGTTCTGTGCTCTGGCAGAGAACGGAATCAGGTCCCAACAAAATTACATAGATAAAATAAGAATAAGCTACTGCAGGACTCGCAGGACCATTACTAAACAAAGGTGGATTCGTACAATCAAGATAAATAACAATAAGTGTTTATCATTCAGCGTGTCTGTGATGCGAGACCGACCTACAAGGACAGCGCGTCGTGAGCTTGTAGGCTTGGGCTCGCATCACATCACAGCGTTACTGCTCATTGACAGTGCAGTCGGTTATAGAATAAGTCCTTTTGGTAACACTTTCCGTACTTTTTAGTTTTTAGTTCATATAATGAGGGTTTATAAGTGTGCCAGTCAGATCGCAGTGCAGACAGCACAAGCAGATGTGCCACTATACCAAGCGACTGCGAGGGCTCACATCAGACACACCTGAATTAACACTTTGTTGAAAGCTGATTAAGTTTTGTCAAAGCATAGAACTGTGCGTGTGTAGGCAGTGTACACAGCTGCATACCATAGCTTATACTTAAGAGAGAGAGCAGACGTGAGACACGTGCTTTCTTTGGGGCAGGCCCGGGCTGAACTCCACAGGGCCCATGGGCCACTAATTTAGGCCTGTGTAGGTCTCTATGCTAACCCTCTGCCGTTGTGCTACTACACAATAGTGTAGTAGCAGTTGCAGCCGTAGCAGATAAGTTTACAACAGCCTCATCGATGTCACAGCGACTCCAACTCAACAAATCGAATGTTTCAATACTAATTTCAATACTAATGGTTGATGCAAGACATGACTAAACAAACATGTTTTCATTATTATATGCAGCCATAGCTCCTTTCCACACATGCTATACATAATGAAAGTCACACTTGCCTATACAAATACATTGCTTTATGATGCAATTCCAAAATGAACACTCTAAGAAATTGACAATTGTGGTGTGTGTGTGTGTGTGTGTGTGTGTGGTATTGTGTGTGTGTGTGTGTGTGTGTGTGTGTGTGTGTGTGTGTGTGTGTGTGTGACAATTGTGGTGTGTGTGTGTGTGTGTGTGTGTGTGGTATTGTATTGTTGTAGCTACCGGTGGGGTGGGCTCAGGTTTGAACCACTGTTTGACTTTGTCGATTTTCTTCCTCTGGTGCAGCAGGACATACACGATGCCAACAGACAGAACCGCCACTATGGTCACCAAAGACACTGATGCAATTATCTTAACCTGCTGCGACTTTTCTTCTACAACACACATGTGCACACGCACACGCACACACACACACACACACACACACACACACACACACTATAATTATTATTGTATCATGTACATATTTCTTTGTACAATGAAAAACAGCAACCTTCCAGGTAGTAATGACTTGTATATTGAAACTTAAGACAGCACGCAACACTGTTCGGCCATAGTGACCCATCAGACGCTTTTAAAAATACACTATCACCCTGCGATATTGAAACAAAGCATATACGGCAGTACAGGTTTCCAAACAGACAATCAGGACGACCCACTAGGCTCTCTGTCAGCTACTGAAGAGCATAAGTGACTTGAAACAGTTACTTTTATGAATATAACTTCACAAAATTTCAGTTAAATAAGCCAAACTAGGATCTTATTGAACTGCCAAACCACAATCTGTAACAACACTTTGGAACTACAACTAGGAATGATGGTCAGAGTATAGTACTAGGACCATAAAAACCTGAGGCTCAAAGTAGGACATTTAGGTATGAAGCTACCTTCAAACATGTTCATGCAAGAATTGTTAGTTCTCTTAAAAATCAAGCAACACTATTTAGCAACACTGAGCTAAACGGAAATGAATGTACAAATAGTTGAATGGGGACAGGCCTGCACTAGTTACAGGAATGTTGCCAGCATTCTGATGCAACATATCTAAATCGAAAAAGGAACTTGGCAGTAGATTTTGCTTCTCTGCAATGCTTTATAAATATACAATTGTTTTCAATTATAGTCACGCGAGAACCCTGTTCAAAAAGGAGGCTGTATGTGCCAATTTCAAGGATTAAATAAATTATGATTTATGTTCCAATTGTATCTAAAGTTATAATTTATTGTTATCTAACTCCATGACCTACAAATGACTTTTATGCATTTTTATTGTATTTTGCTTGTCACTGCCTGCTTTCAGGATGCCAAACCAAGAGCAACACCTATAAACACACATGAGATATCTACCGTCTTCACTGTTGCTGCACTTAAAGGTAATAGAGGCAACTTTTAAACCAAAAATCAAAATAGATAATATATCTATATTTTTTGCCTTTTTCTCATCCATGTTGCTTCTGCAGACAGACACTTGCCCCATCCTGCAAATGGTCCAGAACTTTGTTGTTGTCAACAAATCATGAAAACAAAACATTTGTCGGGCTGAGGAAAAGCAGTGCTTATTTGTGAAGGGGAGGGGGTTTGTATGGGGTGAGGCAGCTTTTTGGCCAATCACAGCAATAGCCAATAGAGTAGAGGTGAGGTGGAGTTAGATTCTGTTTTTAAACAAATCTGTTCACAAACACAGCGTTTGTACACACTAAAGTTGCCTCTATTCCCCTTAAATTACGAGTGTGTAGCTACAGTATATTCAAAGTAGGTACTTAACATAAAATATTGTTACACTCATTTCACAAGGCTTACCTGACTCTCGTATGACAATGCACTTTGGACAGCTGGGAGGACCAACGACGTGTAAAGTATTGTCTATCACAATCTGGACATACACACAGTAGCTTTTCCCCTCTTCCAGCCCTTCGATACGCACTGAAGATGTGGTGTCTCGAGCATGTCTTTTATATTCCTGTATGGACAGTAGAAGAATAATACATCCTGTAATTGATTTTACATAAGACATTGAAGACATTATCCAAACCAACTTGCATCACACTGCATGCAACCACAATCTAGCCCGGTCTTCAGACCCATAGACGCAGCCCACTCTCTGAATGGACTGAGTCTCTTTAAGCATCAGTAAGCTGTAGCAGGCTAACCACAATCAGTTTTTTGTTTTTTTTTGCATTTTTGAGAGGGGGCCTGCAATATAAGGCTTTTGCCCGTATTTCTATGCCAAAGAGGCACTTGAGCGCTAATATTCCAAGCGCCGAGAATTATGTTCCAGCACTTTTTACGTCTTTTTTTTGAAAGAGTATCCAGAATTCTAGCACAGCTGAAAATAGTTTTGCCATGGCAATTTTGATCCTACTGGCAGTGTTTTACAAACCAGTCATTTACAAAACAACTTTGAATCCTTGCTACAATTGTTTGTACATTAGTACAACAAAATAAACCATGACATGCATATTTACCACAGTTTTATCTAGGATATTTGTGCTGGTAAAGTAGCTTACAAGATCACACCAATGATTGATCACTTCCACATTGTGGACATTAATAATCACTCACTGCTCCTCTACTGATAAAAAAGGATGGACAGGTACACACAAACCATAACACACAAAGATAAAGGTGTGAATGTTCTTTTTCAATAAAGGAATGATGTCTCACCTCTAGTGGCTGACCCTCCAGACCATAATAAACCCTGTATTTAAGAAGGGCATGATTCCACAGCAGTCTGTGATTTTTGCGCAGAGTTACAGACAGTGTGCCTGTCTGAGAATCTACACCCACAGATGGGCTACAGGAGTCACCTGAAAGAGAAACTAAATTTAATTGAGAATGTTGTACTAATGCGTGCGTGCACACGCACGCACGCACGCACGCACGCACGCACACACACACACACACACTAGGGATGTGAATCTCAGCACTGAGGGCGATTCGATACGCATCTCGATGCACTGCCAGCGATTCGATACTTTAGCGATTATTTGGAATTACCTGGCGATACGATGCGATACGATTCACCCCGACACGATACGATACACCCCCTTATACCGATACTTAACCGATACTTTAACAATACCATTGAATTTTATTCTGAACAATGCGATATGATGCGATCTGGTGGCAATTTAACATAATAAAAAGGATTTATATTCAAGGTTTATTAATTTTCCAAAAAAATGCCAAAATGCAATACATTTAAATTCAAAACAATGTATTGTTTTACTGTAGGTTAGTAGGCCTACTGTATCTCTAACTTCCCAACTTTAAAAAAAAAACAACAACAAATAAAGGGCCTGCTTTGCTCTGCTCTCTGCTGGTTATTGTGTTATTGTTGGATTAGCGTATACTAATCATGTACTGTATGTATGTACATACAAATAGAAAATAAACCAATATAAAACATGCATTTACAGATCACTGCAGACAGAGTACTGTCAAACAAGTCTATGTGTATCTTAATCAACACATAGATAATACTATACTGTATATATGGGGGTCCCTGGTTCTCACTCACTCTCAGCTAAGCCTAAGGGGTCCTTGGCTTAACCTGAAAGACCCTATTATTACAATTATAAAAAATATAATCAATCATTATGCAATTATTGGTGTAAAATGAAACCAAAATTGCCCTAGTGGGTCCATTTGGTTTCATGTTTACACTCTCAAGAGTAATTCACCATGTGAATTAGCCTAAAGTCTACACAACTAGAAAATGTAAAAGATTAATGGTCATTTTGATCTGTATGTTGGACTGTTTCTGAAATCCAGTCTGGTATTGTGGACAAAAACAAAAGAAAACTTTAGTTTTGGGTCTGTGGGGCTAAAATATCATCAAATGGTGGTCCGAGGCTCAAATGCTGAATAAATAGTGGGTCCTGAAATGAAAAAGGTTGAAAACCACTCTTCTACAAGATCACAACACGTTGCATTCACACCACGCTGAGACTGAGTCACTGAGAGCTTGTGGATGTGCACTTTTACTGTCGCTGACTCGGTGTGCAACACCATCGTGTTGCAGAATATACAGTAAATGAGGCTCCAAGGAAAAGCTGCACAGTGGAAAGTTGTAAAACGAAGGGGGTTGAAAACCACTTTTAAAAACGTGTGCAGAAGATTTATTTAACAACACACAATGATCGCGCAGATTGCATAGATTTGCAACTGCGTTCGAGAATCAGACGAGAGGAACACTGTGTGGATCATTACCTGTCGGTGCTACAGTGAACAACGGACTGAGCGACACAGCTCAACCACGGACACAACAGAGATTTTATGAAGCTAAATATGGTGCTTCGTTCACTAGTTCTCTTGTTTAATCCGTGGGGTTTATAGTCGCGGGTATTAGTCTCCACGTCGGTAGCATGTATTGATCCCAGCCAGTCAGCTGTAGTAGAGCTGACTGGCTGCTGCTGCTGCTGCTGCTGCCCCGCTGTTGCAGAGCGTAGGAGGGGAGGGGACTATAGAAAGAGCTGCGACATTGACGGGCCTCGTCACGTTGTCCCTATTCAATAGATGTCTATGTAGAAGAGTCTCGATTGGACTGTACAGGAAGTAAGCAGAGTTGTCGTAACTGTCGGTGCCGAATGGCAGAGCCTTTTCCCTTCCCAATAATGGTGCGTTCAACACAGATTAGAAAACATAAAATAGGGCGAAATAAATCGTGAAAACCCCGCTCAACATCGATTTTTACCGATTCAAGCAAATGCATCGCGACGCATCTAGATTTCCCCCGTCAATTGCATCGATACAGAGTGACGGAACCGATGCACTCGCATCGCGCGCGTGGGTACCGATGTATCGATTTATATCGATTAATCTCCACACCCCTAACACACACACACACACACACACACACACACACACACACACACACACACACACACACACACACACACACACACACACACACACACACACACACTACCTTGACTACTGCAGGCCTCAACAGGTGTAGAGGTCAGGTTGTGTGTTTGTGCTTGCACCCTCAACTGCGCACAGCCATACTTTGCCTTCTCGGTTACATCAGCATCACAGGAAGTAGACGCTGTCTCAACACATGATTCAACATCCTTCCACGGAGGGTCAGAACTGTAAATGACAAAACAGACCTCAGTCATGCATAAATTTAAATAAACTAAAAATAACATGATTCAATCATGTGAATAAAAATACAGCAGATCAGCGGCAATGGCTTTTTTAGATTGTCCGGTCAGCCTGATGCTGCTACATACGGAAGATTATTAAAAAAATGTTCCTAATGCGTCCCTGCTTGGCACTCAGTCAGGATTCTGTTCTGGGCTATCCTGTCAAAGAGATGTCCTGGTATGGCCTGGGTATGTAGTACTTGAACCAGAGTCAGAGTATCATATACGAGCAGAGATGGATGTAACAACTAAAGTAATGACTAATCGGATTACTTTTTTAGATAACGAGTAAAATAACAACATCACATCCTACAAAAGTGTAATAACTCCATCCCACGTCTATCTCTTGTTACCATTCACATTTGGAATTGTGATTTGGAAAATTTTATTCACGTTCAGAGAGCATCATATCATAATATCCAGAAACACACACACACACACACACACACACACACACACACACACACACACACACACACACACACACACACACACACACACACACACACACACACACACACACACACACACACACACACACACACACACACACTGTATTTTATTTTCCATGAGACTGTGATATGGATTGATTTCAATAGTTTTTGCCTCTGATATTATATCTGATAAGTTGGGAACTTCCCCTTTGGTCTGAACATTCCTAAGAACTGTGAGATTGTTCCAGTGAAGATCACAAAGCTACTGAAACACACCCACCTCAGACATCAGCAACATTATGATGTCACTGAGCATCATGAAGCTACTGAAAGACCCACCTCAGACATCAGTAAGATTATGAAAATTGCAAAAATTTAATCGTCTGGGTGTAAATCACCCATGGTCAGTGTTCAAGGGTTTTAAAAAATGGAATGCCTGAAATGGGAAATTAGACCTATGTTTTTTCTAGATGTCCTTAAATGTGGGCTGTTCAGAAAAGTAAAACCTTTCGATTGAAATTTCAGGAAAAAACAAACAAACAAAAACGCCAAATCATACCAGTTTCGTGGTATGACTCACTAGCTATCTACAAACTAATAGATCCTATGTTTATAGTCCATTCCTAGGACTTCTACACTAGGGCAAAGTCATTGATTGATTTACCTCGGGAGGCTCCGGTATTGAACGGTGTAGGTGACATCATCATGCTTGTGCTGATGTGCTGGAGACCACGTCAGTAGCGAGTTCACGACATGGACATGTTGTGGCGATGCCAGCTCCCCTGAATGGACTGGCAGAGAAAAGGCAATTGACAATCAATTGTTATTCTATTAAAGCAGAGGTTTTCAACCTTTTTCATACCAGGGCCCAATATTTATTCTGCATTTTAGCCATGGACCACCATTTGATGTTGATTGTCTTGGACCCAAAACTGAGGATTTTCAAGTTTGTGTCCACAATTTAGGAGACACAACTGGCAAAATGGTGGTCGAAATAACAATTCCTCTAGATTTTATAATTGTGTAGATTCTCAAAAATTAAGGAATTCAGATGTTTAAATATAAATTAACTCCCGAGAATGTAAAATGAAGCCAAATGGACCAGTTTTAAAACAATCACTCACAAGAGTTACAGATCTATAGGGGTCCATTTGGTTACCAACTGTCCATCTTTTAGCTTGGGACCACCTGAAATCCTCCCAGGGACCACTGGTTAAAACACATCTGAAGTGCTAATTTACATTTTACATTACATACACACACGTAGCCATGCTTCGCATGGTAATGACAGTCATGTTTCAGGGATAACACACGCAGCTTGAGTCTGTTATGGACAATGCGCGCACACACGCACACGCAGAGCTCATAAACAGACGACGCAAGGCTTAAAGCCCTGCCGCCACTCAATGTTGCCTTTTAAAAAAGTTATCATGGCTGTGGTGATCTCCGTGCATTACATTATGTAGCTCTGGTCCATAACATTTTTCTTTTGCTTTTGGCTGGATTTGAGGAAAAACAGGCAAATGTACAGACCAAAATGACTATTAATCTTCTAGTTGTGTTAAGATGGTGAATATTTTAACTCTTGAGAGCGTAAAAATGAAACCAAATGGACCCGCAAGGGTCCATTTGGTTTCATTTTTACGTTCTCAAGAGTTACATCTGGTTAACCACCTTAGCTGGGGACCACCTGGAATCCTCTCAAGGACCACTGGTGGTCCCCGGACCACCTGTTGAAAACCCCTGCATTAGATCATAATCACCATCATACAGTTAGCAGTGGTAACATGGCTATGTCGTACGCCTGAAGCTCAAGTGAATGATGGCTATAACCTGGCTACTAGCATAGCTAATACTATGAACAAAAATACTATACCTCGATCGGCAAGCGCGCAAATCCACAGCAAAACGTAGAACATGATGCGAAGTATTACATTTCAGAGGCAGATGAGCATTACAATCAAACCCCATATAGATGAAACTATGCCATATTCGTTGACAAAGTCATAAAGGATTTTTTACGTTCCTGAAAATGAGCGACAACTCCCATGACTTCCGTTATTTCCCAATCCAAAGCTTGAACTGCTGTTCTAGGAGCTGTATGGCCGTCGGTAGTAATCCAGCAGAGCCTTAGAAATAGACAGAGTTACGCCAACTCCGTTCACTTCATGGGGTTAGTCCAATGGCAGCTCCTCTATTGGATTGTAACAACGAATAGTGACAGCCGGAAGTTACTGAATGCATTGGAGCCTATGAGCTCGCCCGAGTACATTAACCACGTGACCGAACTATTTTCTGTCCCCTCAATGTCGCAACTCTGTCTATTTCTCATCTATCCAGTAGCTGAAATACTGCCACCTTGTGCCACAATTTTCACTGCATCATACCACACTCCCTCATCATATTCCTAAAGATGTTAATTCTATGTTGATTTATGGTCATAATTATTGATTTTTGGTTGAGGTCGACGATTGATGTTGGATCAACCTTCAAACAATCATCCAATTCTAGACAATCATCCAGTATTGAAAAGATGACATTGAATCAATGTAGTTTAGTGATCTAATTTTAATGGTTGAAATGCCAATGTCTAACCAACGTTGAATCTACAGATGCTGTTCATCAACCCCCCACCCCTCCTCCTCCTGTTAATTTAAACGTCACTAACAGGAGTGGACTGGTCCAATTCCCCCCCTCTTTTTTTAAACGAGTGAGTGGTATGTCCCAACTGCCAACCACACACAGAGGCTCAGGAGTTCAGTTTGTTTTGATGGAGTTTTGCTACTGTTTCTTTCTCTGCAAACCCGAAATACTACTCTACCCTGAGCACCTTTGCAGTAAGTTTGAAATTTTTGCTTTTATCATAAACGTGTTTGGAAGAATAACTCCATTGTGTTGTGCTTATGCTGCAGGGCAGGCTGCAACTTGATAGATAAATGCGTGAAATATTGATGAATATTCGCTATGATATCCTTATTATTGTAACTCAACAAGTGTACAAGTGGGTCTGTATGGTTTCAGTGTGTGTTCTTAGACATATAAGCATTACGTTAATTAATATTTCCATGTGTTTTGAAACCTTTCGATGTTTTATTATTATTTTCCTGTTGCTGTACGAGCTATAGGCGCTAAATCAAACAGACCAATCGCGTGCTTTGGTACTGAATGATGTCGTGCGAGTGAGCCAATCAAAAGAGTGCGCATTGGATGACTCTTACCGAACAGGAAACGGTACATTGAGGGTAGAATCTGACCCAATGCCATTCGAATAGAATGGGTGCGGGCTTGTTTCTTTCACAAAATGGCCGCGCCCATTTGTCCCAAATGAAATGCAACCAAACGACACGTTCGCATCAAAAGATGAATTAAATAATGGAAACTATAACTCTTCGTGTACATAAGTTTGGCGCAGGGGACGGCAGGTAGTTGTGGTTAATGTAATAAGTAGGCCTTAGGAAATAATGTCTCCCTTGCTTTATTTCCATTCTGAACCACGAATATATGTTTTGGTTACGTCTGGTATAGTCTACAAGCCAGCCCATAGAGCCCCATTGTAAACCAGGCATTTAGAAAATGGTGTTAGAAATGTTGAGTAGGGGTCCCCTTCCCTGTTCTACGCAATGGAACAGGGCTAGGGGTCCCCCAGCATGTAGAAACTGATGTTACAGATGTTGAGTAGGGGTCCCCAACATGTAGAAAATGGTGTTAGAAATGACGAGTAGGGGTCCCCAACATGTAGAAACTGATGTTACAAATGTTGAGTAGGGGGTCCCCTTCCCTGTTCTACACAATGGAACAGGGCTAGGGGTCCCCCAGCATGTAGAAACTGATGTTAGAAATGTCAAGTAGGGGTCCCCAGCACAGCATGTAGAAACTGATGTTAGGAATGTCTCTATAGTGTTAGCCGCATGCGACGTTAGATTCTTTTCTTTTATATTTGGAATTTATGTGAATCTAGCGTCGCATCTCGCTCCATTGACTCGACTGCTGTCTAAATGTCACCAGTGATCTGCTTGTATTCAACAAGTCAAACTCACCAACTTTGCAGCTGTAGAGAAAGCTTGCCACATCCTCTGTCGATCTGCAAGGGTTTTGTGCCATAAAAATCCACCGTAGACATATTATGAGCTACTTTCTGTCCTGGGTATTCCACAACAAACATCACAGCTGCCATTTTGCCAAACAAGAGCCGAGCGGGAGTGCTTGTTTTATACACTGACACACACAAACAGCAGGTGGCGATACTGCGTGTGCACCGACCAGGTGTGCACCTGGTGTGTGTCAGTGTATAAAACAAGCACTCCCGCTCCGCTCTTGTTTGGCAAAATGGCAGCTGTGATGTTTGTTGTGGGATACCCAGGACAGAAAGTAGCTCATAATATGTCTACGGTGGATTTTTATGGCACAAAACCCTTGCAGATCGACAGAGGATGTGGCAAGCTTTCTCTACAGCTGCAAAGTTGGTGAGTTTGACTTGTTGAATACAAGCAGATCACTGGTGACATTTAGACAGCAGTCGAGTCAATGGAGCGAGATGCGACGCTAGATTCACATAAATTCCAAATATAAAAGAAAAGAATCTAACGTCGCATGCGGCTACTATAGTGTATAACTCGAATAGCAGTGCAATTATTTACAAGTACAGCTAAAATAATAACTCTGCGCGGCCTGTGTATGTTGGTTTCCCTGGTATTGATGCAATGCATTTGATTTACATTAGTAGTTTTGGAACTGATCACTGCTACAGTAAAATGTGTGTGTGTGTGTGTGTGTGTGTGTGTGTGTGTGTGCGCGCGCGCGCGCACGTGCCATTATAGCAGCAAAAAATGAGCAACCTTAATTTGAAAAATAGCCCAAAATAAATACATTTTGAATAACATGCCAACTAAGATGTTGTAGGTCAGACCCCAAAATCCAGCCAGTCTCATAAGATGCTGAAGTCTGGGAAGTCTCCAGCTGTGCAGCCCAGGCCTAGAGCCTACAGTTACTGGTATGTTGCTATTAATGTTAGAATGCCAACTGGATAACTGTTGAACATGATTTGTAGCATTTCAAATTCTCGCTCTGGTTTACCTTTTAAGGTTCATTGGATGCATGAGTTGCAGCTATTTAGAAGAGTTGCAGACTCCTGATTTAAATAGCAGTAAGTGAACTTGTCTTGGTGTTCTTGTTGGAGCTATCATGCATGCAACAGCACACACACTTTACAATGTGTATGCATAGCAATATGAACACCAGACAATCCCAAGCCTTCATGACTTACAATTAAAGTCACAAAATGAATAATGCATGTATAGTTGTACATGATACATTTATATGGCGTACTCTATATACAATAGTTGCTAATAACTTCAAAGTTTGTATTTCTAACCGTGTGTTTCAGCTGAGATGCCAGGTTTGGCTACAGCCCACAGTGCTCAGTACCACCAGCTGCAAGCCCCACAGCAGCTCCAGGATCCACCACTGCAAGTGCAGCAGCTGCAGGATCCACAGAAGCCTACTACAAGCAGTGGTATGATATTGTACATGTTTTGAGAAATGGGCATAGAGCTCCTTTTTTGACATAATTTATGACATAATTAGTTAGTTTTACATTTCCATTTTTTCTACAAAGCTGTCAGGATACAGCCCTGGTAATATACTGCACATCATCAACGCATGTCAAACTCCCAAGGGCTATAGGCACACAAATGAGTGTGTGTGTGTGTGTGTGTGTGTGTGTGTGTGTGTGTGTGTGTGTGTGTGTGTGTGTGTGTGTGTGTGTGTGTGTGTGTGTGTGTGTGTGTGTGTGTGTGTGTGTGTGTGTGTGTGTGTGTGTGTGTGTGTGTGTGTGTGTGTGTGTGTGTGTGTGTGTGTGTGTGTGTGTGTGTGTGTGTGTGGTGTTTTTCTTCTCTGTATATTTATTTTCTCTCTTTTTTCCTTTTCCCTTTAGACTTCAGAGGGTACCACCAGTGTGATGATGATCCAGTGCATTCGAGGCCTAGTCATGGTTGCAATGGTACTGTATGTGAATGTTACCTAACATTTGTAGACATTTTCTGATTTGTTTGTGTGAGGTTAGATCTCTATTGGATGATTACCTATTTGTTTACTTCACGCCATTGATTAAGCACTTTAGTTTGTACAGTAAGAGTTGATTTATATAATATTACTTAAGACATAGCCATCAGAGACTTGTTTCCATTGTGTTTTTTTTTCTCACTTAATTATTTTCATTTTCATTTTTTTATTATTTTGGCTGAAGTGCTTGTGGTGGTTCAGGACCTGTCATGAGATGTGAAGTTCATGAAGAACGTGTTGGAGGAGACCATCTTCAACAACCCCAGAAACCCATGTGCTCCCTTTCTCAAATCAACAGGACAATGACAATGAGGCAGAGTCGTTACTGAAGGAAGAATCACATTGAAAGATGGTAATTTGACAGACTGAATTGCAATTCATCAAATGTAGGTCATTTCAGTCAGTGTGGCCTTGGTTGTTTACCTCAGGGGAAAATATGTTTAGCCCTTTAGCTACTTGAGCACAGATTCTAGGATACAAGTTCAAATCATGCCACAGAGCTTGTAGATTTGCTGCTTATTAAGCGTTTTAAAATTGTTCAGATACAGTTTACGTATGGACATGACTAAAATTAGGACAAGAGGCTTACTGTAGTTTAACACGGTTATTCCAGCCCATGTCTGCCAGTTGGTTGCTCGTTGTTAAAAAAAAAAAGTGCTGTTATGCTGTTTCTAATTCAGTGCCGTCATTTTCTTTTCTCTGATTTACATTGCTCGCCTGGTTATGGTAGGAGGCACCATTTCAGAGAACATGATCAGACGGATGTTGGCGACTTCCATGACCAACGGGCGGGCCAGTGGATGCAATTGGGCTGGAAAGAGCGACAAATGGTGTGGAAAAAAGAAGGCTTTCAAGAACACAGCACTACAACAATGCATGTTTGGTGAGCTTCCTTGCCTGCAAACTACTTCATAATTTTAGGGTGTGAGGCATGACTGCTGTTGATTCAGAATATAATGGGGGGTATGCATGGGACATGACTTGGAAGTTATGCAGGAATTGAATGCCTAATCAAAACACAAATTTCTGCCCTTGATAGCCCATCCATCTAAACTAGCCTGGAGACCAGCCCAAACTACCACAGGAACAAAAACCCTGGAACTCAATATGGACCAATCAGAGCCCACTGTTAACCCTAACCCTTTGGCTTTGACTTGTATTTGGAATTTGTTTGGGACTGCTCCTGGGAAATAAAACTTCAACACAGTTCCAGACTATGCTCAGTGTGTTGTACTGTATCTAGGCATACAGTAGGGACAGAATTTAAATCCAACTATTACAGTATATTGCATCCTAGATACAGTAGGGACAGAATTTAAATCCAACTATTACAGTATATTGCGTCCTCTCTGCTCTTTATGTATAAAATGCAATAACTTAATAAATGTTATGTTGAAATAAAGTGGTGTATGATGCTAACAAGAAATTGTACCTTCCTCCCTCCTATTTGTCTCTTTGTCTTTCAGTTGCTGCTCGCTCGGCAGGTTGACCCAAAGCTCACTGAAAAGGACTACTGCGAAACGGTCATGCAGTGGCTGCGTTATGCGCTATATCAGGACGGATGCATCCCACAGAGTGCCCCAAACCCAGTTCAAGCGGCCCCATGGAGTGTTACAAACCCAGGTCAACCAGCCCCATCTGAAAATATGTAGTCCCAGGGAATTGACTTTTTTTTTTTTTTTTTAATATAATTTTATATTATTCTCCCAATTGGTTGATATGGGGAGGAATCTCCCTGTGGTGTTGTTGCCAGAACAACACCACGGATGCCGTCTCCGTGCCAATTTTTTGATTTGGATTCATCTTCCTGGCTGCATTCATTCTGCAGTGATTGGATACAATTGGTATCCCAACTTGAAAATTGCATTTTCTGTTTAATGAAACAGCTGAAGAGACTGGAAACAAAGCCCCAATACCTATAGACCTGCGCACTGACATCACCAGCCCTGTTCCACTAGTGGATTCCTCATTAATTTTCCTCATAGACTTTTAGAAAATGGTTAATAAAAACACGATTGTGTTGGGCCACAGCCAACTCGGGTCGTGACAAATCATGACAACAAGCACAATATCGTCATATAATATCTAATTAGCAAGAAGTAGACTTTTTGTTTCGTTTTTCATCTTAGAAATTATTTAATTTTTCCAAAAGTTTGTGTGTGCCATCATGATTCGTCACGACCCGAGTTGGCTTTGTCCGTGGCGTAATCGTCTTAATATAAATGCTTTTTGAAAAGTCTATGAGAAAAATGAATGGGGAATCCGTTTCTGGAACAGGGGCGGTGACGTCACTGCGCAGGTCTATAGAAATGATGAGTACTAGGGGTGTCTTGATACTGTATCAATATCGGAAAAACGTATCGGATCTGTCGTATTGCCATTATCGGTTTCAGAAAAGTATCAGTATTGTCCCTTATTTGTCATTATCGGTTCATACCAGTGGTAAATGTGTTGGTAAATATGCCAGTGTAACTACATGTCAGACAAAGGGTTGACACTGTGGCAGGTAAATAACATGTTGGGTCATGTGGAGTCTGCTATTCCTGGTTGGTTGACTTTAAGATTTCTTTTTCCTGATCAGAAAAGGGGGGAAAAAAAGTATCGGGACCTCATAGAAGCAGTGATTTGAGTTAATAAAGTTTGCTCTGAAAGAACATAATGTTTAAAAAATTACACTGTTTTCTTGTGTGTGTGTGTATATACAGTACAACTACTGATATTTGGAAAGAAGGTATTAGGGTTTGAGTTGACGGTTATATATTTTAGGGGACTGTCATTACACAGCCTGTGTGATCTACCTTTTAGGCACCCCTGATCTACTTGAATGGTTTACCAGTTTTCCAAAAATAATATACAGTAATGTTGTCATTTTAACTTTGTTTACTCATTTTGGAATGGTACTTTTGAACATTTTATTACAGATCATCTGCCAACAATAAGTATTGAGTGAAGACACTTGTAATAGTATGATGTAGACTCAAAATAACTAATGGGTTTAGATATTAATCTCAAATGTACATGTAGTTCTGGTCTATAGCTTCACTGCTTCTATGATTCTGCCTTGCAGTGGAGCTCTGTGAAAGACAATGTAATCTCTGGGATAGACCTCTGACCAGTCTCTCTTCTGGAGTGGAGATATAAAGAACGTTTTATCTACTCACCAAAACAAACGTGGCTTGTGTAACTTATTAGACTACTTTCCTAAGTGAAAACACTTAGCCACATGGATAAAATGCACTCTTTGGTAAATACTTTTCTTTTTACCTGCTGAAAAACTACTCTGTACAATAAGTGCATTTTATACATGTGGTGATGGGCTCAGTGCATCCCCTAAGGAAAGTAGTCTTTCTAATCACACAAGTGTTTGTTTTGGTGAGTAGGTAAAACGTTCTAATATTTCCACTCCAGAAGAGAGACCGGTTGGAGGTTCATCCCAGAGATTACATTGTCTATCACAGAGCTCCCCTGCAAGGGAGAATCATAGAAGCAGTGGAGCTATGGGCCAGAACTACATGTAGATTACCATTTAGATATTAGTTGAATACTGGTTGAATTAACATTGATTTGCTAACATTGATTCAATGTAAAATCAACCAAAATGTGCATTTAGATCCCAATTTAGAAGATGGTTGAATCAACATCAGTATAGCATCAGCTATGGTTGAAAACCTAGCATTGGATCAACATTGACGGAGGCGACCACGTTCAATGATAGTTCAATGTCAGGCTTCAACGTGGATTCAATTTTCTGCCTGACCATATTTCAACGTTGATTCCATCCTATTTTGCTATCTGGGTCATCATCATCCTCATCATCTGCACTCTAACTTTCCTTATTTTTCAATCTGATGTTACTTACAATTTACACCTTGTTGTCCAAAACATTAGCCTACACGCAATCAGTTGTTGAACACAAATATCACATAAAATTACAAAGCACCAACCTTTAACAGACCTTGCTGTCCATGTTCTGTTGTTGCACACATTTGTCACAAAAGAAATCTCAAAGCATCAACCTACAAACACAAAAACCTCTTACATGCGGGTTAGGTGAGCAATCCGCAATCTGTTTCCATGAGCAATGGAGATCGACAACCACAGAAGGAGAGGGATAAGACGAGAGGACGATGAAAGCCTTCTCCTTGTCCTCTCACTCTTCCACCTACCCTTAGAGGAGTAGGTGAGGGGACTGGGGGACTGGTGACTGTGGTGGTGTGATTCTCAGCCGGTCGTGTTTGTTTTAGTGAGTAGGTAAAACGTTCTTCACGTATCCACTCCAGAAGAGAGGGTGGTCGGGTTGAGTAATGGCAGATTGCATTGTATATTACAGAGCTCCAATGCAAGTCAAACTCAGAATCAGTGGAGCTCTGGACCAGAGCTACTTGGCCGCTATCAGCCTAAACTGGTACAAAACCACTAACTCACAGCCCACAACCCCAAACAACACAAAAGTGGTTCCCAAGTTGAAAATGTAGGATTATAATGGTGGCTGCATGATATAACATGAGTAGCCATACAGTTGGTGGGCCTGGCTGACGGCACAAACTGCCTTTAGAGTTCATATGTTTTTTGACAATACAAAAACCTTGAACCTTGAATATTGACATTCACAGATTATTGACATGCAGTTTTTTGTAGAATGTGTAGGTGTAGAGGCATGTCCTATACTAGCTTCAGTAGGCCTATGCCAAAGTTTAACCCTCTGAGAGCTTCCATTGTGAATCTACATGAATATATATAAATGACCAGGCGGACAAACTTTTTTTTTAGTTTTGGGTATATAACTCTGGTAGAGCAATCTACTGGAGTATCTATTTGTTTCAGGCCTACAAGGTGTGGCTGCTATGCTGACCAAATTAAACAATGCAACTGTAACAGAAGATATCAACCTAACATACTGCACTGTATGTTACAGTATAAATCCGAAGAGGTTCTGTCAACTCCCCACTTTGGCCTTGTTAAACATGTATTACATGTATTACACATGTATCTATGTTACAAAAGAATATATAAAATACACCAAGGTTTATGTCATACATACTGTATTTAACATTCTCCTTTGTTTCACTAGTGAAGAGGTTCAGGACGTCAAAAAAGTGGCCGTCTTGGAATCCGAAGGGTTGATTCTCAACTCCTCCTGGCAAAGTATCAGTGTCTTCCTTGAGGAAGACACTGAACCCCTAACTGCTATGGTAAGCAGTTTGGTGCCTTGCATGGTTTCCTCTGCCATAAGTGTGTGAATGGGTGAACATGACATTATGTACATTGTACAGTAAATTGCTTTGGATAAAAGCGCTGTATGAATCCAGTTCATTTTCATTCCATGTTTAGGCCACCCAAGTCATAATAAGGCTCAAGTAGTTCATTCATGATATAATGATACAAGTCTACATTTTCATTTAGAGCCACAAAGCGTTTGGGAAACACTGTTCTAGGAGCTTGGAACTGGGTGGAGCGCTGTTTAGAAGAGGTTCTGGCAGCTTGGACCCTGATCCAGCATCGTCTGAGTGCAACCTCTGGAATGCTTTGTGGACGTGTGGGTTGTTCTTGCTGCTGCTCTGTCCGCTGTCCTCCCCAGACTCAATACCTGAGTCCTGACGTTCTGAATCCTGACAGTTCACTTCATCTCCTCCTCTTCCTCCGCTGACCTCCACGGATACCACCTCCACTACCTCCTCCACATCCCCGTCCATCTCCCGATATGACGTCTCCACAGCAGCCACATTCACCAAGACACAGTCTGCTGCCTGTGGTCCCGGCAGGAGAGGTGGGGATATGGCAGGCTCCTTGGGAATGACCTATTCATCATGCAGTGGAGAAAATGTGTCGTAATTTGTATAAAGTAGATATTGTTAAAAGTAGATATGTTTGGAAAGCTAACCTACCTATCACAGCTACACAGTTGACCACTCTGTAGCTATTTTTTCTATATTTTCTATAAAACTGAAATCACTACAGGTTTAGCCTTTTCGGACCAGTTGAAACAAGCATTCAGCAAAAATAGCCAATCTAAAAGCACACGATTGCGAATTATGTACAGTATATTTGGTGTAGATGGGAAAAGAATAGTACATTAGTATTGTGTATAGGTGTTCAAAAATATATATATGAGGAATCCATTAGGCACCAATATATTAACACATTTTATAGATATTTGTATCTTTCTGACAATGTCACATAATCTATTGGACTCTAATTGATCACTTCATTATGCATTGTGTATAAAGGAAGATTATACAACCAAAAAATAACAACAGCTCTTTTTGTACTTTCCCTTATGGAAAAAAAAAACTTTATATGCAAACTCTTGAAAGTTGCACCTTCATACAAGTCACAATACTATGGGTCCTATATCTGTTTTGCATGTCATATATTATTGTTTTAAATTACAAAATTATATACGTTTCACTTTACAAAAAAATGCTATGGATCTTATATCTTTTTTGAATGTCATATACAGTATTATTCTTATACCGATAAATCACAAAATTATAATTAATTGTTTTATATACACACAGCATTTTTCACTTTTCATTTTTCACCAGACCAAACACTGATAGAAAGTATCCTATCGGCTACATCGGCAATTAATTACCAACACCTTCAAAAAAGTCGAATAAAGTCTAATATGTTGGGCAAACTGATTCCAGTACGATATAATCCCCTCAGTGCAAGAACACAGCAAATACAGTGCAACCCACCTGAAACGTAGCCAAGTCAACCTCACAATACTGATCGTTCGCTGTGGTACTGTGCTGCACCCAAAGGGAATTATTTGGAAACTCCTGTGAGATTACAGCAAGACAAATTAAGAATGTGTACACATACTGTACATGCACCCCCTGCCCCCTTTCACACACACACACACACACACACACACACACACACACACACACACACACACACACACACACACACACACACTGCATTACCAGTAAGCTGCTGGGCGTTACGTAGCGTGGATAGAGTCTCTTTTTCTTTTTGTAGCACAGATACACTAGTCGTGTCATCAGAAGTAAAACTCCCATTCCCAGCAGCACTGCCAGCATCATCTGCCACAGTGGAATGGTGCCTGGAGAGTGGAGTGATAAGTACTTGAGTGATTGATTGATTGTTTGTTTATTGACTGACTGACTGATTTTACAGTCAGTATGCAGAAAGGTTACATTTCAAATTCAGCAGAAAGCTTACATTTCAAATTCGACAGCACAAGCCAATCCATTTGTGGATGATACATGACAAAACAAATTTATTTTGAACAGGGCACGGCCCACCATTTGCTATTCATCAGAACATACCGTAATAGAAACTTATAAATATAGACTTCTACAGTATATAAAAAAAGAAAACCACCATGAAGACAGTAAATACGGTATTTGGTAAACTCCAACTATTCACGATCTCCAAGAATTGACACTTCGCTGAACAACTACGAGGCTCAACATTCAAGACCCCCCGACTAACATCCGACTCATACACACACATGCACATTTGCACACATACACACACACATGCACACACACCTACCCAGGGTGGTGACACACTGAGTTTGTGTGTAGGAACTGATCTTCTGGAAAGCTTCGCTGTAGGCCTGGACCTGTAGGCAATACTCTGTTCTTGCTTCCAGAGGCACCATATAATGTGTAGCTTCAAATTCCTTCTCATGTTGCTGTGTGTGAGCACATGCACGCACACACACCCACACCCACACCCACACCCACACCCACACCCACACACACAATATGTATTAATGTCCATATCAAGTACAAGAAAGAATACCTTGTATAAACAAGGCATTTGTGACAATATACGGAGCATGTCCTCCCTGTTTTAACTGTCAGAATAGTAATATTTTAAAATCTTAAAATGACAGACAATTTGCCCTAACACTAGCATGCCTGAGAGGTCATTCTGTCCGTTTTTTTTTTTTTTTTTATATTTTAAAGTTGTTTTTCTTTGGCCATAAAGCTTTCAGAAAGTTCTCCTTAAATGACCATCATCATCATTCTATCATCTCAGAAATTCTGGTTCTGGTCATCTTAAAAAATATTCTAAAAATTAATTCAAGCAAATGCTAATTCTGGCCCTTTTTTCAGGCATCCTAAGTGAAGTCATGTCCCTGGTTGGACAGAAGAGGGCACTGTTAAGCAGCTTATTGGGCGAAGGCTTTGTGCCATTTCTTTCTTTGTTGGCAGTTTCATGATATCAACACTCATGATTTTGTTCTAAAGTCCTATAACAGTCCAAGAAAAGGGTGACATGTATTCCTCAGTCCTCTGCTTGGTGGGCCACCGGTGGCACCATTAGTCTCGACTGTTGGGCCAAACAGCTGCAACCGTTTTATAGCAGTCGCGAGCGACCAGTCAGTGCAGTTGCAAAACGATTTGGCAGATTCTAGAGAAAATCCATATTCAAAAAGTAAAGGAAAAAGAGTGTCCTCTTTTCCTGTGATTGTAATATTAGTCAACAGTCCATAAAACGGAAGCAACAGTTCATTCAAAGTGAGAAGACTCAATGGCTTCTTCAGTGGATAATAATTTATTGATTTTATTAATGTTATAATAAGAAAAGACATTTTAATGCTTTAATCTTCAAAAGAGACATTTTGGCTATTTAAACTTCATCAGCATGGATTGTGTATGGGAGTGGGACCTTGTTTTGAACAATTCTAATTGTAGGTCGCTGAAGACTTTTTTTCAGAAAGTCCTAGCATCAATACAGTAACTACATAATCACATGTCTGGATCCTGTTGGCGGATTAATTTAATTAATTAATTTATTTTTAAATTGAATTGAATTAAAAATAAAGTTCTCCTTTTAAAATAGGTCCCACTTCCATACACACTCCACACTGATGAAGGCTGGATAGCGAAAACGTCTGCCACTTTTCAAGATTAAAGCATTAAAATCCAGTTTTGTTGTGTGTGAGACACTCTTTTCCCATTATGATATGATTTCAAGGTAGCAAGGCAAGGGCCTAAAATTGAGAACGCAAATTATGAATGGTCAGCATGTGATGATGTATGATGCGAAGAGTGCCCCTCACTTCACACGGGTGTGATCGTTTTATAGTTGTAATATCCGTTAATTATAGTTGTTAATTAATTGTAGTTAATTTGCGGACTATAAAGCACACCTTACCTGAATATAAGCCGCACCAGATAAATTAAAGAAAAAACAAATGTGTGTTTTGTGATTGTGTCGCTTTTAATTTATTTTTTATTTTTTAATTATTTCAATTATTCAATTGTGTTTTTAACTGTTGCCATTTGCTTTGGATAAAGCACATTGTGTGTGTGTGAGCGAGTGTGTTCTCACCTCCTGAGGTGTATCTGACCTCCAGTATCTAAGCCTGAAAGCCACTGAATGACCAAGGAAGGAACTCATCGGTTGTTTGTCGTCCGCCATCGGCTCCCTGAAGCTCATAGTAACAGCGGCATCGCCCGGCTCCACCCGCACCTGGGATGGCGGGCCAAGCTCCGCTGTAAACAGGGAAACAGTGGGATAAACAGTACACAACAATTAGCCAGAGGAAGTTATAATAAAAGTAGTGGATCATTGCACTTATTAGAATGCTTTTCTATGAGTGCTTACTCAAAGCGCCTAAGTTCATTAAAGTCATACATTGACTTTGGAACAGTGGAATGTAACCACTGTATACCTGTGACATCATGCATGCTTGTTATTGAGTGAAATAATAGGCCTGAATAGGCTCAGCTCACAGCAATTCACACATTGTATATTAAAACTTGTAGATCATCTACTTGTGCCCCGCAGCACTGTGGACAATGCCTGGCTCACATTGCCAATGCTGTGAGCTTGTATTTTTGCCATACACTGTCATACGACTATGCATAAAATTAAGTGGTTAAAGGATGGCCTGTGGCCAATGCAAATACCAGTTTTCTGGTCAGGATAACAGTCCATAATGCCGCTTATTTTACATTCGCTACTCTGTTTTTGATGTGGGACACTGACTGCCAGAGCATACACTGGGCATAGCACTAATGAGGATGGTGACCTTGAGGACTGAACACTGAAAGGACTCTTTATTATTATTTATCTGTTCTTCTTTTGGGAGGAGGAGGAAGAGATAAAGCCGCTCTTGTACGTACAAAAAAATCAAGAAAGAGGTTGTGCAGCTCAAAGTAAAAGTTGGAAATGTTCTCACATGCAATGTTCACTGGTGATGGATAGACAGGAGGTCCATTATATTCCCTATATACTGTATATATTTTTCAGTAAGAATTGTGTGAATGTGCAGTTAATTTTAACTACCCTATGATGGAGAGATGATGATCAAGCAAAACATTATGATTTCACTCTGTAGGGCTCTGGAAACTGGCAGAAAATATTGAAACCAATATAATCGACTAAATTGATTAGTGAATAACCACCACATATATTTGTTTAAGCAAATGTTTGAAATATTCATGTTCTTTTATTAGTTTTTCTCCATGGCAAAATCCCTTTAAATGTTGTTTTGACAGATGACCCTTTTTTTTTCTTAAGTGGTGGTGCCAGGGATGAGCGCACCTCATCATTGGGCATGGCGTGCCCTGCTTGCACACAAGTAGGCCACGCATGGACAAAAATAGCATGTCGGCAAAATGACACATGTCTAACACATTAGAAACTTTCCCACAGTCTGTCTGTCCTATAAACAACCAGACAGTATTGCCTACCATTCTGATCAGGACAGAAGGAGCCATTCAGCAAGGTCCAGTTGGACAGTTGACCTCTGCCCTCTGCTCTGATCCGCAGGACATAGCACCCATAGTAATCCAACCAGGGAGAGATGTCACACCAGGTCTCTGCCTGGCCGCTGCAGCAGCTGGTATACGACTCTTCATTCTGTTCGCTATCCCTGACAGACAGACAGGCATAGATCAAACATACAGTACAGAAACACATGATGTTACAACTTATGTATAACTAGGAGAAAAACACAAGAGCGATAAATATGGAGAGAAAGATACTAGAGACAGTTGGTGAGCACTGGGAGAGAGAGACAAAGAGAACAGAGAGATAGCCTGGAAACTACCCCAAACTGCCCCAAGAGAAAAAACAAAACTAGACAGACCCGGCCTGACACTCAGTTTGAATTATATTTCCCTCCGTCCAATATTGTCAGGGACCATCAGAGCCCACACTTTCAAAGTGAGACTTTTTTGATGTTCGGAACTTCCCCTCGGAAATAAAATGTCAACCCAGAAGCTCCAGAGTAATATCTATGCATTAGAGGGAGGGCTGAAGCACAAAGCAGAAGAGGGAAAAATAAAGGAACATAGAGGGACAGAGAGAATTAGAAAAGTGGACGGACGGATGGACATGGGGGTGGTTGAGAGAGACAGAAGGAAATAGAAGATAAGGGAGGATTAGAATCTCATAAAGGGAGTGTGTGTGTGACTGCGTGTGTGTACTCACAGTGTGGACTGCACAGTGAAGGCCACAGCACTAGTTTGGTTACAGTCCCATCGGAGGACGTACTGAGTGTTGACAGCATCCATCTTCAGATTTTGAGGGCAGGGCAGACCTGCAGACACTGTGCACACCAACACACAACCACTGGATGTTAATCGCACTGCACACACACAAACTTAAATCACAGTTGTTTGTACTGTCTGGTGAAATGCACATTAAAACAGGGACCATGGGGTTGACACTAAGGTCTCTGAGGCACTTGCCCATCGGGCAAGTGCAAGTCAGGTTCTACTTGCCCTCAGGTCATGTTCACTTGCCCCCCAAAAATATATTGTAAATTTTGCATTTAAGTTTACTTCCTACTTGGGTGCTTTAAACCAGGGGTTTTCAACAGGTGGTCCCTGAGAGGGTTCCAGGTGGTCCCCAGCTAAGTTGGTTAACCAGATGTAACTCTTGAGAACTTAAAAATGAAACCAAATGGACCCTTGCGGGTCCATTTGGTTTCATTTTTACACTCTCAAGAGTTAAAATCCATCATCTAAATTAGCCCAGGTCGCAATGACCGTCTTCAAGACAAATTTATCTTGTGTTGTGTTATTGCGCACTAAGTCGCACACTTGCCCGATCGGGCAACCAGGTAGCAGTCTTCACTTGCCCCACCATTTTTTTTTTTACTTGCCCCAAGCAAGCGGGCAAGTGTTAGTGTCAATCCCTGCAGGGATGTCAAACTCAAGTATACAGTGTGACCAAAGTACAACATAGAAAATTTGACACAAAATGTGATGGCCAGAGCCGCCGGAACGTCTAATTAACTAATTAGCAAGGTAAATGCAAAGACGAAACTGCATCCATTAAAAAAAGAAAACGCATTATTAAAACTCATTTTCCTGATCCTCACCAAGCACTGCTTTCATAGTAAAATGAGAATGTAAATTAATTCAGTTGAGAAAGTAACAATGATTTGCATTCATTTCTTTTCATCATGATGTGCGATATCCAGAGGGCCGGCTCTAATCGTGAATAAAATAATTAGACCTGTGATTGTGTTGCTTTTAATTGTTGCTGATACAATATCATTCTATTCTGTTCTATGTGCAGTGTGTACCTCAACACACAACCACTAGGTCTGTTCATTGTTGATGATCTGAAAGAAGTTACAAAAGCAGCATCTATCAAAGGCTGTTGCTTCCTCTCAACCACACAGCATGGAGCCATCCATCCATCTGTCTGCAGGAAGTAGATTGCAGGCAGGAAATGTGAAGACATGTTTCATGAGATTTATGGTCAATTCAATGGAGCCGTGTGCATGCACAGACTACAGACTATACAGCCACTAGTACCAAATGAACCCTATTTGGTTCCATTTGTACGCTCTCAGAAAAAAAGAAGCGTCTAAATCCATTAACATGGTGAAAATACGTCTTGATCGTGTCATCAGATGTATCTCACCATGTTAATGATTTTTTCAGACCTCCATTTTTTAAAGAAATACAGAATTGGGGGAACCTTTTTTATCATGGCCACACAACATATCTCTAAGGTATATTAATGACATATTAAAATGTTGAAACTTGCGCGGTCCACTCACTGTTATCACAGTTCACTGTAAAATCATTCATTCTCTCTCTCTCACTTCTTGGCACTTTCACTTTAGTTTAACGTTGTTTACTGTACGACAGAACTCACCAGAGCAGAAGAGGAAAGCTGTCCTCCAGACATTTCGTGAGTTTGTTGACATAACTTCATTCCTTCATTCCTGTTTGGCGACGTGAAAGCCCCAAGTGGAGTTCTAACGTTGAGCTTTGAAGTGTTGTTTTCGGCGGGTTCACAGTCACTTGGTCACACACAGACTAGAGTAGACAGTGCACACAGCATGCTGCTGTGTTTAGTACAGACCACTCCCACTATTCACTGAGACGTCTTGCGATGCAAAGGAGAAAGAAATCAGGAAGTGTGAGGCAACCAACCATAAACCAACATACCGTACTAGTGCAGTACACTGAAAAGAGGTCCTAAGGGCATGGGGGGGTATGCCCCCCACTATGCCCCCCTAAATGCCCAGACTGCCAATGGTATGGGTGCGGCTTCGCCCCCATACCATTTTCTCCTGCCCAAACCCCCACCCCCTTCCCAAATCAAATGGGACATGTTACATCGGCTCCTGCTGTAGTGTAGAACATAGCACCCACACCACCCACACACATACCTTAACCACCTGAAATGATGCTGACGCAGAAACAACTACAGGAAGTGTGAGACAACCAGCATACCACACACATACATGCCTTATATCTAACTGCTATTATGACAGTACCAGAGCCTTCTAGGGGAGAGTTGCGATATTCCCGTTCACTCCTGTGCGTCAGGGCAATGGCGGTGCTGGAGGAGCAGCAGCGCTGATGTAAAAGCCGTTTGAGTGCACTCGGAAAACCGGAAGTCGATGAATATGAATGGGACTCTATGGATTTAATCAGGGACCAGCAAAGAAGGCACGAAAACAACATGTATTGTTGGCGGTGACCTCGTAAACAAACTATCGATGCAGGCAAATTAAAGAATGCCTTCTGGAGGTTGATTTCGAATACTTTGTCACATGATTTGCAAAGAGTATATAATTATATTGACGTCTTGAAATTGTTAGTGCTGATTGAAACTGGTTTCAAAGCAGGCGATATCGCGAGAATTCACTGAAAAGCTAAGATTCTCGCGATAACAGCGGGGGGTAGGAGTATGCAGTAAGTTATTTAATCAGTTATTTAATCCAGCTTTAATGACTTTATTTTAGTTGTTCTTTAATAATACTACAACATAAACATTACAGAGACTCTAGACGTGACTGAACAATACTTTAAAACAGTTGTCTTTTTGCATACGTACCTAAAATAGCTCTTATTGCGCCGTTTTCGTTGAAAACAATGTACTCCCAATGACAGTTAGGACTGGGACTGCACTCATAGACGAATCTCTGTAGTCTCGTGCACGGTGCTCTGCTCTGCTTTCTGACCCCTCAATATCGTAACTCTCCTACTAGAAGGCTCTGGACAGTACTAGGCTAACTGCTGGTAGCCTAGTACCCTTTAACTGCTGGTACTAGGCTACCAGCAGTTAAAGGGGCATTCCACCCATTTTCAACATTTTACTATGTCATCAATATGCCATAGAGATGTTGGGTGGACAAGATAAAAAAAAAAGTTCCCCCCATTCTGTTTCCTAGAAATGGAGGTCTGAAAAAAACACCAACAACTTGATTGCATCATCGGGTTGTGTTTCACCATGTTAATGATTTTTGTTTTAGGACCTCTGTGTAAAAATGGACCCGCTACACAACACTCTCAGAAGAAATGGGTGGACTGGAATTGCCCTTTAAACTGTCCCGCTCTTAATGTATCCCAAGAGTAGCATAAGGATTTTTTTTTTTTTTTGCTACACAAATCATTACTTGGTAGAACTGGTCATAATAATAATAATAAGGGTAATAATAATCATAATCATAATAATAATAAACTTTTGTTGACCACAAATGGGCAGTGCTTTATTGATTAATCAGATGTTTGTGGATTATGAAACAATGTTTCATATAAAACAGTTGTTGATTATTTGATTAATTACTAAAGTCATCAATAAAATAATCACTAAGATTGTTGCAGCCCTAATGGTGAATAAAATGAAACAGGAAATAATAATGATAGGCTACTAACATTTATATGCCACATATGATTGGTTTATGTATGGCACAGCTGGCTCCTTTCATTGAGTTGGTTAACTCGCCACTAAATCAGGCTCAGTCACTAAAATATTATTATATACCTGTAGTAGCCTACTTTGTAGTGTAGGGGAGGGACGATTCACTTACCTCACGATACGATATAGATGTGTAGGGTACCAAATCGAATTATGTTGCGATTCGTAATTATGTAGCTATTCAACATCAATACATTGGGTCTCATCCCACAAATTACTTTCCTTTTATTATACTAGAACATTTTAAAACAATTCTAAACAATACGGACCATGAAAAGTCCAATCAACTAGAACATTTTAAAGCAATTATAAACAGTATAGACCATGAAAAGTTCAACCATACACTTATGCAGCCAGATAACCTTTAGTCAGACATGAAGGACATGAAAGCCTGGCAACAATTAATAATCCAGTAAGCTTAATTCAGTCAAATGAACAATTTTGACATATTATTTGTTGGTATATTTCTTTAATATGAATGATTGTCCATTAACATGGATGTATAAACAGATTGGTTCTAACAGCATTCACTTCACTAGTACATGAGTCTTCACAGTAAACGTATATACAGATTCACTGGACACTATGCCATGAACGACTAGCACCATGCCATAAAGACTGGCAACATATTGAGGCAAGGCAGATTTGAAAGCAAACACATATTTGAGATATTGTGTTTTGATTGAAGCTGTAAAGAAATGTACAGTACCCATGGTATGTTAAAATATGTACTGTATGTTGGACAAAGATGGTATCATGGTAAGGATTCAGTATTATAAGAAATTGTTCAGATTGACTTCAAATCAACCATCAAACACGTCCAACCTCGGACAATGATAGTTACAGTAGGTGTTGCCTGGGTGATCATTTCTGTCTGACATTAAGTCCGATAAGGCAGGAGCTGATCAATGACCACAGGGTAAGGTGCCACTGCCATCACCACTGAGCATGGCACCATAAATGTTAAACATGTAGATTTATTTTATTGTTGTCTTTGAATAAATAACTAATGATTTATATATGGTTAAATATTGTGTCTTGCAGCTGGAAATAGCAGTGATAAAGATAATAATTACTGATTGAAAAGACTGAGCAGCATCTTATTCTGACATATTTCCCTCTAAGAGTGTTTGTGCTCCATCTGCCCACCTCAACATGTTGCGTGTCTAAGTTGCATGACCTTTAGACTTGCAGGTTCGTGGAGAAAAGCAGTAAATATTTGCATGTCATAAAAGCTTGAGCAGATGAATGGATATATGAATGAGCTCTACATAATGATAATAATGAAGCCCATAAATTGCATTGATGCTCTTAAAAACTTCACAACCACCACCAGTTCAGCCAGCAGGATGAATGATTCCAAATCCTCAATTCAGTTCTTCTATAAGTGATGAACGACTTCTACCAAACATAGAAACTACAACAAAACAATAAAATATAACAGAAATAGCATTACTTCTGTTAATTGATTCCACAAGAATCATAAATGTATGCATAAAATTAGAATAAAAAAATATTCAAAAACACATATACCACAGTGGATTTTCATACCAAGGACCCCACAGTGCTATGTATCTGCCCGCAGATACCCATCTGAAAAGATTTTGTACCAGGGACCTGGGATCTACAAGCTCACTGAGGCCCCCCTGAACGAATTCAGAATGTTTCTATGGAAAATGAGTTGGTTCATAAATCAGAACCCTAAAAATGTAATGTCTTTTCTTGTCCTGGGCTCGCCCATAGTGGGCGTTCGACAGGTTATAGCCAAAGGCAAAGGCAAGCAAAAGAAAAAATCAAAAGTAAAAAAGTGACACGAACTTCCCCTGTTAAATTAGATACTTTGATAAGTCATATTCGACACATTACCGGCCAGGCCTGGAATTGATCGTCTTTACACTAGTGGAAACACTTGTTCCGTGAAAGCACCAAGGTTCAAATGATCTAGAATGGAACCAGTTCTAGAGTTCCTTTTGTTGGAAAAGGGGCCAATGTGTTGCAAGCTTGTAGATTGGCTATTGTTGAATACCCTAAGTCTTAAAGTCGTTGAACTGGACCCTACTGTGACTGGAATATCACAAAAATAAGGCATTAGCTTCAGACAGACCGGTCTTCTTGTCATAAATTCCCTCTCTGTACCACCTTTCCTGGCTGTAGTCCCCCCTTTTTTGCAGCTAACTTTTAGCCTTTTTAATGTATTATATACCCAGTTATATATTTTTGTGTCTACTGTATGCAAACGTAAAACACATAACGGACAGAAACACACATTATGTACGTGCACAGTACAGGAAATTAACAGAAAATCCCTTTTTCTTTGATCACCTCCGACAATAATTTGTCAAACCTTTGGGACATGGTTACCATGGTGACAACATAGGAATCTGGATGTTGAAGGGACAATGTTCCCCATGTAACCATCAGCAACCACTCTCTGACCATTAGCCTCTGCAATGACCAGCATTGCCTAAAGCACCATACTAAATATGGATATACTGTATAGACCATAGCCTGTGATGTCTCTCTCCACGTTTCTCTATACAATATATCATTAAAAGGCACAAAAAGACAAATGGAAACAAACAAAGAAATGGAAGAGTAGGGCAGCAGGGTTCAATCCATTCTATGCACAAACCATAATCATGATAATTATTTTTGAGGAGCACTCATGCCATCATCCACAAATTCACACATATTGTATGTGTAACATCCACTTCTTACGTTATCAAAATGACAGGTATTGGGCAGAGAGAGGCACAGCCTGAACAGCACCCTGTTTGTTAGATGTGGACAATAGGGCCTTTTTGGACCTAAGGCCCCTCTGTATAAACCACCGATAAACCACCAATAAATTATTCAGAGGTTATTCCAGTAACATTTACTGGGCTGTAGCTGACTGTAAGTCAATCTACCCTTAAATCTATGTGTAAAATAATCAAATCGGTCCAATTGGGTCTATTTCTACACTCTCAGGGGTGAAGTCACTGTGATATTGTGCTAATAATGTCACACTACATTAGTAGGAACATACCCATACATGTTCACACCCAAGTGCAATTGCAAATACCACAAGAAACTATTTTCTTAACAGTGGAATGCACCTCAGGGTGGTGGGAAATTAAGAAATATACACAATACAGTACCTCAATACTTATTGTACCAATACTGATATTGTGAAGATTATTTTGAAGATTTTTGAATGTATAAATTAAGGCTTGAGCTGGGAAAACACTTATGCATGATCTATCATGGTATAATGTCATTCCAGTCTTTCATGATTTATAATCGCCCTAATCTCAACTCTTGTGGGGGCTTTCAGAGTTAAAATTTGTCACGGTCTCATTTGATTTTGGCCGCAAAAGCAGCACAATCGTTTAGTGAATTCACACCCCATGAGGATCCTACTGTGTAGTACATTGCTTCAGTGTACATTTTAGAATTCCGCGTTCATACTACCACAGAAAAGTCATTATTGAAAGCTGAACGTACTCAGCTATGCCGAGATCCTCAGAGTCTCTAAATACCTCCTCTTTTCTTTGGGCTCTGTGTCTTTTCCATCCACCCCTTCAAACATCTATGTCCATCACACCTTCATCTTCTACGGTGGAGTGCTGGTCCTTGGGCTCGGCCCCCACGGCTTCCATCTTCACCTGCTCCAGGGAACAGGGGCCCTGCCACGAGCTCTCCAGGCCCACAGACGACTGCGTGCTGCGAGGCTGCCTCGGTCCAGAACTGCCCTCTGTGGAATAGACTCCAGAGTCCTTGCTGCCTCCACTGCCCTGGCGGCTGTGTCTCCCACTGGAACAAGAAAAAACAAAAAATCACAGTCTGAGAACTCTCTACTGCCACTGCTCAAGGGTCACAAAGTCACAAAGTAGAGGGCTAATGTTCTGCACTTGCTTAGACTGATTCAAAAGTCGAGTACATTTATTCAGCTGACCATAGTTGCGTGCATTGAGAGACACCCAGTTCACATGTGTCCCTGAGCGAGACATGACACTTAACAGCTCTGCCCATGTGCATATCGTGACCACCGTGACCTGAAAATTAAGGCTCATCCCAAACTGGGCACTACTGGGCTGCCCTGAGCATCAGCTGTAAAAAATGACTAATAGATTGTCGAACTTAGTATTCAATTCAATGGAGTCTTATTGGCATGAGAAAACAAAAGTTTACATTGCCAAAGCAACTACTGTCAAAGATTATTACAATAAACAGCTGCAAACGATTGCACATACTGTTGAACTGTTGCACCCCCCCGGGTTTCTTTTCCCAAAGTCACTGAATCCTCCTTTAAAATACATTCAGGAGAACCCAATTTGTGTTTCCATCCACAATCATCAGCAATGTACAGACTTTACACCCCACTGTAAAAGTAACATTTAATGGTCAATGTACACATTTCCTGATTTCCATTTAACGTAACATGTGGTAAACCAGCATTACACATTCCACAGGCCACATTTGGTTACCTGAGTCCCGGTGGTTGAGTAACTGACCTGCTGTTTGGCTCTACAGCCATGGAAGGCGGGGTCTCACAGCGGGGAGGGGCATGGATCTCCAGAAACACCGCCTCTGGACAGATGCTCACCTTGTCAAAGATCAGCTCTGTGTCAGACTCTGGCGTGAGCAGGTGAGGCACGTCGGAGCTGGGCGAGCAGTCATTAAGATACTGAAAGAGAAGAGAACGAGGGATGAAACTGAGTGAGAGACACAGAAGAAATTCAAAAGCAAAGGAAAAAATTCACTGCAGCCACAGTTGAATTAATTCATATATGTTAGTGAATTGTTATAAAGAGCCACTTATGGGATAATAACACAAAGAATACATAAACAATACCATATCTTATGATATATTAACTTCAGGAACACAGAAACTATATAAATATTTGGTAAAGTCATAAAAATATACATCACATATGTGTTTTCTTGCATGTTTGTCATTCCTCTTTTATTCATGTAATATTTTGCCATTGCATTATGCAGTATTTTCATTTTAAGGTCTGTCTCTGCAGATGAGAAGCACCAGGACTTGACATTTGACATGCATTTGTCCAAGTAGCACTTGTCCTACTAAGCTGAAAAACGTAGTAGCACACAAATTAAGTGGCACAATGAAAAGTTATCAAATAATGGTGGACACTGTATATCATGTCAATGAGATAATCCACCACGCGTCGCAGGGCAGACACCTTATCAGTGAGCTGCAGGGCTGCTGCCGGACTGGACTTTCGCTTTCCTTTCCTTTTTTCTTTGGTCATGTGCACGACTAAAGTGAAGCGACCGTGTACTTAACAAACACCTTCAAGTTTGAACGCATGTTCAGCTCAAAAGCCTCCAGCCTGTTTCGGGAGCATGGATGTGTCTCATGTATCATACTGGGAGTAAGATCACGTCATAGTGCCATTGCGAAGCCAGACAATCCTTCCCCCTCCTCATCCTCCTCAACCACTACACGTCCACCAGCCATCCTACAGCTGGGCTATCTACAGTATATCTCGTTGGTCAACGAGCCACAACTCCATATAGCAATGCATGTGTGCTGTATGTATGTATGTATGTATGTATGTATGTATGTATGTATGTATGTATGTATGTATGTATGTATGTATGTATGTATGAATACATACAAGCTATTTGAACAAAGTTTAGCGAAAACCTAGTGGCTGCTGCAGAGCACACACTTTGCTCCCCTGGCTCGTAGGATAATAACGTGGATGAAATTAGAATAGTCCAGGGTGCCCCGACAGCCCTGTGCACTTTCTATTTTATCATTTAATCATTAGCCGTTAATGTTATTGGTAACCAGACTAACGGTTGGCCTTCCCCAACTGTGAGAATGTTCCGTTTTTAGTAACATTAACAAGATAGCACTAATGCAGTAGGCCTATATAACTTTTATTGGGCTGCATATTCAGGAAGCTTTATTATTACTGACTGACAGTATATGAGAGGGATAAGACAAAGAAAAATGTGTCTGATCCGTCTCATATACTGTACCCTGAGTTTAGGTTACTGCCGTCAGGTAGGAGGTACGAGGCTCCAAAATGGAGATATAATAGATTTAAATACTCCTTTGTACCAATGTCCATTTCACTCCTCAATAATTCTCTTGCGGAGGGGGCAAGGGAAGGGAGGAGAAGACTGTGATTGTCGTTATGATGCTGCTAGAACTGCACTAGTTTTGGTACTGTTGTATTTATTCTATTTATATTTATATTCTTCCTATGACTACTTAACTACCGGTAAGCACTACTTTGGGAGGTGGTATGTAAGCCTGATGAGGTGTACGAGTCACTACTATTGTACTGTATGTATGTACTGTATTGTCCTGTATTGTCTTACTTGTTGCTGCAGTATGTCCAAGACAAATTTCTCGAACAAGACTAAATAAAGTAACCTTGAACCTTGAACCTTGACAGATTAAGAGCAAAATATTGTTGGATCCAGTTCCACAGATTTTACTTGAGGACTTTTAGACAGCCCTATGACATCACTGTCGGCTGTAATGTAATATGGCTGAATCATACTCACGCATTCTTGGAAAGTGTATGGAATTTGTGACAACAGCGGTAACTCCAATGGTAGACCGTAATGGGTGTTATAAATTATGGATGATTAGTTGATTCTCTTCTCTGAAAACTGTCAGAGCGAAGAGCATTTTATGACCTGATGAGTTTATGGTGCGTTCGGAAACTCCGCACCGGAGTGCACTATCTTTACATTGCACTGCAGTGCACTGTCTCCCTCATCCACAGTCAGAGAGAAAAGCAGCATGCTGAACCGTTCTGTCAGTCTGGCTATAAAAACATTAGCCACAACCCATATGGAAAATATTTTATATAATAACTCTTGAAAGTGGCACCTTTCATAAGAGAATAATGTTAATATAAGATCCATGGCATTTCTTTGTAAAGTGAAACATATATAAAACATATATCATTTTTTGATTTATAAGAATGATATATGGCATGTAGAACACAAACAAGATAGTATTTTCCTTGTATGAAAGTGGCTTGTATGAAAGGTGCCACTTTCAAGAGTTCGCATATGAAGTTTTTCCCATATGGAAACATAAAAAAAATGAATGGTCAAATTCTATATTAGCACAGGTGTTACAAACTGCATTTTACAACTCACAATGGAGAACATCTCAGTCACATTTGCAAGCCTGTAGTTGCTTCTAGCAGCCTCTAAAAGCACTACATATTTCTTTTTTGTTTGTTTTTTAAAGATATCTCTTCGGGGCTTTTTGCCTTCATTGGCAGAAAGCCACTGAACACAGACATTGTACTGTACGTGGATAATGTAAAGTGTGGTCTCCTACCTCCTGGATGTGAGCGGGGAGCTGGATGGACGGATAGAACGTTTCCTTCACAACGCGGTAGCACTTAAAGACGACAAACAGAACCAGCAGAACCAGCAGGAAAAACACTACCATGGACAACAGGAACCATAGCATGATCTGCCACATTGGAACCGGACCTGAATGGAGATGCATCGCGACACACACACACACACATTGATTAAAAACTAATCAAGATGCCAATTTACTGCCCCATATTAAACACAACTGCCATGCCTTAGGGCCATGAGCCAACTGTTTCCTGCCGTGGCTCCTATAGTTTAACACACTGGAATCGCACTGCATATGAACATCCTGTTTGGGAGCGAGCTCAAACAGACCCATCCTTGCTCCAGAAAAAGCCAATATTCCATCTGCACGACCGGATAATCAGCAGGGACCCCCGAACATCATACCTTTTTTCCATACCATGGAGAACTCTCTAAATCTCGAGTTATTCGGCTTTTAGTTGGCCACATAGGCAAGGAAAGCAGTTTTTGTGTTAAAAGGACCACCTCCAAAGCTACAGCTTTAGCCGATCCATTGTATTTAGATCACCACCAGACACACAGTAGGAGTAATGCACAAGTCTTCACAATTAATGTGTATATCAAACAAGATTTTGCTAGATTTGTAATCCAATCCAGTAAATATTAAAAGTAAATGTGCAACGTTCTAATAAAGCCAGATTGAAATGTGGCTTGAATAATTGACAATGTAATGGATGTGAATTGTAGTAATATGAAGCTGCGAACCTTGGGTCTGCAGGCACTGTGGTGCGGTGAAGTTGCTGCTCTTGTGGTAGTAGTCGTAGCGTGTCTGGACCCTCACGCAGTACCAGGTCCAGTACTGCAGGTTTGGCAGTGTGACCAGGTTGACAGTGCTGTTCACCATCTGTTCCTGCAGGTCCTGCATGACACAGAACACAAGGGTCGTCTCCTTAACAAAGGGGACTTGGATCTAGCCGCGGTCCCCAGGCTTACTCATCTGCGAAGAGAAAAGCCTAACTGTTCATAATTTAGCTGGAGACCACCTGGAAATCCAGCATGGGCCTCTGGTGGTCCGGGAGCGAGTGGTTGAGAACCTGTTCTAGATCTACCGGTAATTTAAGAAATTCACTTTAAATTTGTATTTTGGCCATTTTATCAACTCAGGCTTATTTAAACCCAACAGACAGTTTTTAAGTTGCTCAAGTCACTCCGTTTTTTCATTTGATATGATGGGGACAGGACAGTTGAAATGAATATCAAATAAACTTAAAAACTGTGCCCAGGCTATTGTTCGCAAATGTCCAAGTATGACCAAACCTTTTTTGGAAGTGAAATATTCCTTTAATTATTTAATGAAAAAAATAACCCTTGTTATTACCCTCGTCAAAATATGGCCCTTGATGAAAATTAATTGGGGAACCCTGGACTACAGTATAGGTCTTGGATCGCCATGTATTTTGTGCCTAACAATATAATATTATGGGCTATCCAAAAACGGGATAGAATTGGGTGGAAACAATGAAGAGACTTAACATGTTAGTGTTAAGGCCTATTCAGAGATGGATTTTCGGTGCCCACCGCGACCACCGCGACCACCGTTTCCTACAATATGACGTCATACCACCGCAACCACCGCACCTCCCAGCCCTCCGCTCGGATTTTACTAACCACCGCACCGCGGTGGTTGCTTGTTTTTAATGGCTGGTTAAAAAAAAGAAAACACACAACAAACCACAGCGCGGTGCGGTGCTGACAGTGGACTATATAATAGCGCGCGGTGCGGTGCTCTGAGCGGTGGTCGCGGTGGCCACCGAAATTCCAGACTCTGAAAGAGCCTTTAGAGTTGACAGATCTTGGCATATGAACATTAAGTGCCTGTATGATGATTTAACACACAACACTAATAAACTAAAGCTAGAATTGACTACATTCACGGACATACTGTATAATAATAATAATAATAATAATCTTTTTTTATAGAGCACTTTTCATGACATTAGTGCAGCACAAAGTGCTTTACAGAAGAAAAATGTACTTAAAAGACGGTAGGAAAAGGAATTGAGAAAGGGCCTAAGCATAATAAACAACATAAAATGCACAGTCAAGAGGCTGCAGTGGCTAACATTTATTTGATTGTATGTCATTACTATCCACAAGGGTCAATGCATATACTATATTCAGGACAAAACACAAATAGACAAACAAAGCAAAACATCCAGCAAAGCACTAGTAGAAAAAATGTAGGGTATTTAAAACAAGTCCTCTCTCCACACAATGAAAACACACACACACACACACACACACACACGCACACGCACACGCACACGCCAGGTGTTATTTGTGTGGGGATAGAGAGCATTCAGAATAGAGGAAGTGTATAAAGAACAAATATTTTGGTTTTTGTGTTGAGGCAGCAGTAAACCCGCAGACTTCCTGTTGAGTCTCACTTCAGGGGGGGTTCCAACCGGCCCAAAACCTGCATCCCCTTCCGAACAGTGTTTAATTTGTACTATGACTTCTTTCTTTTTATTGTAACCCATCTAGATATGGTAGTCTATGGTATAATTACAGGACCATGGAAACATGTTAAATGTGTCACCTTGTCAAATGTGTAAATCTTGGGGACAATCTTGAAATTAGTAATGAAGTGTACAATAGAATAGACAATCTTGTAGATTGGCTATTTTCAGTGTGCAACACCTTCAACTATCTAAACAGGTTTCTGGATTTAAAGGGTTTAGGTTTAGTTAGCTGTCCCATCGGAAACACTCCATAATATAGTGGTTGCAAAAGTATGCTTGATTGCCTGTGCCCTGTGGCTGGAGTTCTGATCTGTTTTTTTCCCTACCTTTCTTCATCTCAAAAATATAAAATCCTTTTTTAATACAGGTATGGTAAAATGTACCCATCTACGTTGTACAGGTAAATATCAACACGTGCAAGCAGTTAGCTGCTTCTTAGGATCGAACTACAGTCTGTAAAATATAAATTCATGAGGAACAATTGTCCATCTCTCACCAGGGATTTAGGTGTTAATGTTAGTCTGGCAGAATACTTAATACTAGTAATTATGTAGTATACATGGGCATCGTGGGAGCGTTCCCAGTAGATGATGTAGTGTACTATACCTGGGCATTCTGGGAGCGTTCATAGTAAACGATGCGGTAGTACATCCTGGGCACTAACTCCCTCATGGAGGTGTTGGTCGTGGTCAGAGGGTCAGAGATGGTGACATCCAACAGATAGCCAGCAGGAGACACATATACTCTGGAGGGAGGGCCCAAAGCAGCTGCAAGGATAGACATTATAAATATTATTCAATATAGATCATAATCATTAGCATTTCCGTATAGAAAAATAACAAAAGACCTTCCAAAGATTTCATGTTTCAGATGAAAGCCCCTTGCACAGGTTTTATCCAAACACACACTTCTTCATAACCCCTTGTACACCTGCCACAAAGCTGCCATCTGACGTGTCGATTACAGATTTCGTGCCGTTGAAATAGATCTACGTCTCCGGTTATCATTATGAAATATAGTTACGACTGATGCCTCTTACGTTGAGCTACGTCTCTCTACGTTGCTTACCGTCGCTGGTTTGATACGATCCCCATGCTAACAGCAGCGTGCCCGCAACCGCATATTCCATTGACAGACCATAATAAGGGACAGACCAACCGGAAACCGGAAGTGTGTGTCGCCAACTAACTTGTCCGTCGGGAAACATGGACCGAAATATGAAATATGACTTTTAGATGAAAATCTCAGGCACTGGCTACCTCAAAAAATATGAAAAAGGGCTGGCACTGGGTGTGTTGAGTACTTCCTTTTCCACACTGGAGGTTAGCACATATACATATCGATAACAAAATCCCACTAGCTACACAAGTTACTTATTCCATAAAAAAGCATGTATGGATTGAAAAACACTGCCATTCCCAGAGGGGCTTCAAGCTATGGAATCCGATCTGCATAAAAAGAACCAAGCCCAGGCATTTTGAGATAATGGTGGCACTCCTACATAACCAATACCAACAAACCGTGTTTGTCCATTCATGATTCTCCTTTGTGTTTATGTGAATGGGATTTGGAACGTGTGTTTGGGCCTGCTAGGTAGAAAGGTTGTTTGAAGGGTTTTGGAACAATAAGGTCTGCACATAATGGAATACTCATTTGACATTACACAGCAACATCTGTGTTCGAAGTCTCTTTTTTGGTAAAAGATGAAAGTGGAACGGTGGCATATGCTCTGGCCAGCTTCAACTGCTTTGACACTCGGTAAACACCAATGAGACACACAGACAGAGAGAGAGAGAGAGAGAGAGAGACTGTCTGCCTTCCCAGGAGTCCTGTTCACATAGCAACCAGACTGCTCAGGATTCCACTCTTCTCTCCACTCTCCATCTTCTCCTTTCTTCCCCCTATCTGCAGTTGATTCAGAATACTCCAGCTGAATGCAGCTGCAACTAAATACTAAGAATATGAACAAAACCGATATACTGTTTGGGCTCTAATCTCCCCCTCTCTCATTCCTCTTTCCCTATCCCTTTCCATCTTCTACACCTGTGTCTCACACACACACACACACACACACACACACACACACACACACTCTCACCCTCTATATCAGGACAGAAATCTCTTTCCTCCCATTTGGAGTGGATCTTGCCCTGGTTGGTTCTGACTCGGAGTCGGAAGATGCCCAGATAGAGGAGGTTTGACCGGGTCAGGTCGCAGTGGGTGTCTGCCGTTTTGTCACACACGGTCGTCCATTCCTTTTTCCTTTTGCTCTCCAGCTTGTACTTCCTGGAAGTTGGCAAAACAAAGTGAATTACCAGATTGTTAACATCCTTATTAAATGGGCTTAAGTGGACATTTTTATCCTCAATTGCTCACTCTGATGGATTAATTATTATTCCATTTGGATTGTTCGCCATAATAAAAAGGTTTTGGGGGCTTACTTCCTCCCAGTGGGGGCTACACACTGGCAGGTGAGCCAGAGTGATACAACTGGCAACACAGAATGTTTGGGGAGAAATGCTATAACTGTAAAAATGTTGATAAAAAACGGGTCTTCTACTGAGTTTGAGCAGTACAGTAGTAATGACAGTAGTTTATAGGTTTAACTATATACAACAGCATTAGTATTCAATGTTTTCTTGCTCCTGATAATCATTCTGAATCAATAACGATGATGCAATTTAACAGGTTTAATTTCTTGGGGTTTAATAGGACTATATTAGACTGTCAAAACAGCTGAAGTCTCTAAAATTAAAGCAGCAAATGAAAGAAAATGAACGCTCATCATTTACTTTCTTTAATAACCTAAAACATGAATCTTGGAAAACCCAAGTTCAAATCCCATTGTTACACCAGCATTTTAGAGCTTTTCAAATCCTGGTGTGGCTCTCAGAACAACGTGGCGTGGTAACAGGGGAACTCACGCTATGTACTGTGTGGTGAAAGTCACTGGGTGGTCCCCAGCAGCAGGCGTTTGGTTCCAGTCCCACAGCAGAATGTACTGGGTGTTCAGGGTCTGCATGGTCAAATTGTGCGGTGCCGAAAGCTCCGTTTGTGATGATGATCCATCTGCCTGGACTGCAAATCGAGAATACACACATCAGAAACAACATACTATAATTACAACTACAGGTCACTACTTAGTATGTGTTCCAGGAGGAAGCTTGTCACGGTGTGACGCTCCGCCGTAACCCTATGCTGCAACACTCTCTCCGCACTACAACACACATATGCGCACACACGTTTTCTTAATATCCGATTGATTCATGCCGTTGTTTTGACACCTTTGCCTCGCATGCGTGTTGTGTAGCACAGTTTCTTCTTCTAGTGGCCAGACGTAAAAAGGAAAACACACCACGGCGTGACGCAGGACAGCTGGAGAACGAAGGAAGGAACATAATGACATGAATAGAATAGGAAATAAACATGAAAGGAGCAGAAAGGAATAGAATTGAATGGGATAGAGAGAAAGCAGAGGGAAAACAATGGCCAAATTACGCTGCCCAAGGAGATATGAGCACGGTGGTGATAGACTATGAGCGGCGGCATACAAAACGCCTTAAGAGAGATGAAAACACGGCTGTTAATCCAGCAACCAGCACTGGTAGTGTCTGTGGTTCGACTCCTGAACCCGACTGCATGTCACCACCCATCTCTCTCCCCATTTCCTGTCAGCCTACTGTCTATCCCTCTAAAAAATAAAGGCGAAAGTGCCAAAAACATTTTTAAATAAAAAAGAGACAGAAACAGTAGGACAACCGAAAAGGAGACAGACAAGAGCTAGAGACAACAGGAAAGCTAGGCATTGTAGGGGCATTAATTAACATTGACCCAATCCAATGCTGCCTGGTTGTCTTAACAACAACCAGATTTCTAACAGATTTAGGACAGATTAGGGAGGTCCAGGGAGGCATATTTAAAGAGAACAACATGGGAGACATTCTTAACATTCCTTCAGCAGCAGTGACCACAACACAAACCATCTTAACTCTATTAGGAATAAATTTGTCACAATTTCCCATATCTAACACCATCATATCTGGGAAACTATATGTTATTTCTTTTTTTAATATTTTCACAAAATCTTATTGTGGGGGGGAGGTCACTGGCAAAAAACATTTACAATGACGTTATTTATTCTCACGCTGTGACATGAAAATGATTGAGAATGATTTAGATAGAAACATTGTTGCTTTCAGAACAAAATTTCATAGGAATGCGTTTCAGAAATTGCAAGTGACATCATTTTGTTGTATGAGTATGGACAGCACTTGTATGGCACTTGAGCAAGGCAGGCACACCTCAACTCAAAACAATTAGCGGATGTTTGCTTGTTTTTTTCTCCTCTAAAATAAGGGGTACATAAAAAAGTGTGAACACTTTCGTTCACAACACCAGAGAGAGAGGAAGTGATACACTTCAAATACCAGGCATTCTGCACCGAGAGTGACTTTGCAGAACAGATACCCATTGCAGGGATATCGAGACAAAGCAAGCATAGAACCAATGGTTATTTTAAGTGCAGAAATATGAATCTAATCTAAGTATAGTGGCGATAAAAAATGAAAGACCAGATAAACCTGTGTTTGTTCGTTTACTGTAGGTTTGTGTGTGCGCACACACACACTCCCAGATGTTTCATATGGGGAGAGTGGTGAGCCAACTCAAAACACACATTATTTTAATCTTTAAACAATTAAACTAAAGTAGGAAATGGGGCCTGACTGATAAAAATCACGTCAGGAGTAATGTGGCAAAGTGATGCCAACGGTGCTGGAGAGTTGAACTGGTATTTGTTTGTTTGTTTCACTATTCACTCTACTCCATTTGTTCCTTGACAGCTTGACTAGAAAAAAGAAAGAAATATGTTGAATAAAGACACTGGTTTAAGAAAGCAGTTTGCCTGTACTACTGCCAATGTGACTGTTCCCAAAATTCTATATTGGTCGGGCTCTGGTAGGAACATCATTGCATTTAAGATTTCATTGCCTATTCAAAACAGCAGATATCCACACTCACAGCACATCACTTTGAGCCACATTATGACCAAATGCATGGTAGTCTTTGACCTTGACTTTAAAAGGTTTGAGAACCACCAATATAACAATTAACAATTTACATGTACAGTAGAAACAGGTTTTGTTTTCTTTTTTAATTGTTTGGATTTAGAAGATGCTTAGAATCGGCCTCAAGCTCTACCATGACAACACGTCACAGTGTAAGCCTGATTTATAATACCATGGAGGGAGTAACCCCATTGTTATAATTTAGAAAACCAAGGTAACCAGCCACACAATAAATATGGTCAGATGATAACATATCTAGGAAAAAACAGCAATCTGTTTAATAAGCAGCAGGACAACATTCATTCCTCATTCCGATCTTTTGGGATGTGTTTCCCAATACGTGTAGATGCTGCATATTTAATACAGTAATAAATACATTGCTGCTGTCAGCAGTGGAATATGGAAGTACGAGTTTTTACCATGACATAGTTTATTATCGATGCAGCCGGACCACCTTGTTATGTTTCAGACAGACTTCATGGTCTGAAGGCCTCTCATCTCTCTGGTTCCTGACTATTCTTGCTTACAAACGCTCCTCTTCAATTTCCAAATCATCTTCCAAACATAACAAAGGTTACACGCGAACAGTGGCTGTAGCTCTCTGTTTGTGTGTGTGTGTGTGTGTGTGTGTGTGTGTGTGTGTGTGTGTGTGTGTGTGTGTGTGTGTGTGTGTGTGTGTGTGTGTGTGTGTGTGTGTGTGTGTGTGTGTGTGACTAACGCTCTCAGTGGACCTACAAAGCCCATGGTTGCACAATATTTCCTTCTCCTCTCTGATATATATATTAATTTCTTGTGGAATAGTCATCTGGCGACAGGAGACTAGGCTTAAGTAGTTAATTAGACTAATCTATTTAGTTGTTTATTGATTAGTTGTTTTGTTTCACTGACATGTGGAAAATGCACATCTCGATTGTTTTTACTTATTATTAAAATGTATAGTAATTGATTTACTTTCACTCAATCTTGGGATTTGGGAGAAAAAGCCTTTTGTCCCTCACGATGAGAGGGGCCTTCCCCCAACCTGGATCAAGTGGGGATGGGTCTTTGTGTATGTGCTGTTGGCCTGTTACTGCCAGAGGGTTTTCCAAATCACTGAATAAAAAAATCTATAAGAATATAGCTAATAATAATAATAGTGTCAGCTCTAAATGTAAGGCTCGCCTAGAGTAGAGTTGGGTATTTACATTTGTCACATTGTAATCGTATTAGTCATTATACAGCACACCAGTTGTTTTCAAAATGCTTGTGCCCATCATGGGCAAATCAACCCCAACTTAAGGCACACCTAGATTAGTCTCACGGTACACCGCCTGGGAACCATTTTAACACTGAGGTACACTGCTGTTGTTTTGTTTCAACCAACTAGTAAGTGTTCATATCATGCAGTCTGTCCTGTCCTACTGTAGCTTACCACAAGAAAAGGTTTGCCCACAGATGCCTCCGTTTATCAGATTACAATGGTTTGGATGGCAGGTATGAAGGCGTGACTGACAACTCTATGTTCCCAGAAACACAACAGCAAATACATTCCATGACAGACACCTATGAATGCAGCCAAGCAGATGAGAGGTGATGTGACAACGACGGCGACCTGAGAAAAAAATTAAACTAAGCCAATGAGAGCCATTAAATCCGCCCTTAGCTGATCGTGCAGTTTCTCTCTTCAACTTAATTTAGTGCCATTGCAATCTGAGAACCCATTTGCAAAAAATAAGAGAAAAAAAAAAAGGTTTCCGTTCAATTTGCCTCTGGGGGGAGCACCAAACAGCATGTGAAAAGCAGGCTATTCCTCATTTGCCCAGCCTTCTTCTCCCATCATGTTTTCATTCCCACTAACAACCATGTATATACTGTACATACAATGTACAGTATACAATGTAATGTATATACTGTATATACTACAAGTTCTGAATCTCACCGCCAAAGTATTCTGTAACAAAACCTGTCCTTGATAGATTTGCCATGGTAACCATTTGTAATAATTGTAGGTAGTAGGTACACGGTAGACAGTTAAATTCAAGTATTTCTAGTTGAATGATTCTACAGATAATCAGTCTATTGGTTGGTAGTTACTAGTAAAGATAAAACACAATGGATTGAATGGAAACAAGTCGCCTGGAAAGTTTTTGTGCCATCCATTATACTAAACGTGACTGTAACTCATGCTGTTTACAAACAGATACGCCCCTCACCACGCACACACAAACACACACAACCAACTCTAACCCTGCATGTTCATTCATGTACAACACATACTCTAGTAATTACAACCAAAACCAAAAGTTGTGACTATCACCCCGTCACAAGTGTGTGGCATGTGTGCATGAGTCATACATAAACATAAACAATTGTGATGAACAGATGAAACTAAAGTCACTCTGACCAATTTACAAGCTGGAGATGTGTACTTCAATTCAGCGTGTAAAATAAAACTACAGTATATGCAGTAGATACGGTTTTACTCCTGTACCTGGTGAGAAAGTGTGGTGGTTGTGGAATAGCCTATGCCTGTGTACCAATGACTGTTTTAACTGAGTTTGTAAGGATCAGAGTTGAGGTCTGTTTACTCATAACATAATACACAACACATTACACAATACCTAACTAATGCAGCCCATTACTTGATTACTGTGTGGAGAAAGTAACTAGTTAGTTATACTACTCGTTACACTAGAATCACAGAGTTACACTGGAATCCCCTGCATGAGATGAGTGGAAATCGGACAAGAGGCTGACAAGAGGCTAGCTACAGTCAGTGGAGTCAGTACTGTTGTAAGGGGCTGATGGAAATGGATCCTCACAGCAGTGCAATATAGGAAAGGGCCCTGGATAATGACGCCAGTGCAACATAGATTACATCAGAAATGCGGTCACGCAGTCAGAGAAAAACAATATACACTGTCACATGTTGTAGATGCACTACAACACAACAGCTTACACTGTTGCACTGCAGACTAGAGCTAAAGACCCTTAATCTTTTTTTATAGTTATTATTATTCATAATAGCGGTTATCGTTCGATCAATACAGGAGTGTGCGGAATCACTGGTTTCAATGTGCTGTTGGTTAAAAACACAAACGACCAATACACAGCCTAGTGGGTAAGATATTGAAGGAATATAGAAAAGCTTGAGAAAATAATCTAGACACCTGCACGGAGGCTCTCTTGAGTGAACTTTACCTATGTACCTATGTTTACATATGTAAACCAAATGTCAACGTGAAGTCTCTCCATATTGCCATGTTTATTCAATGACATTTAAACAAATTATCACCAGGGTTCCCTTTTAGACATCTTCATTTGCCACCACACTGCTGTGCTTAAGAAGAAAGCAACAGGCAAATGTAGCTGTTTTTTTTTTTTTTTTCAAAACGGTCAACATGGTCTTGCAATTTTAGCCTTAGCGAGCAGCACTCTGGGGGAAACACTGACACTCAATTTGAATGTGGTTATATCATAGAATTCTCAATCTCATGATACAGTATGACACCTGTATACAATGGAAATACCACAAACCACAGTTGTAACAGTCCACTGTTGGGCTGCTTGGGAAGTACCAACAGGATTAAAAAAAACAGGATTCGAACATTCAAACAGTCTCATATAAACACAAATTAAATGTATTGATTCTGAGGCAGATTCGGTTATCATAGCAGCACCACAGAACGCATGAGATGTATAGAGAAACACAAAAGGTATGTGTAACATTATAATAATGTAACATCAGAATAATAACATCATTCCAAAATCCCAGACTTATTGTATATGTGTCATATGTATGCTAATATTGATAGCAGTCCGTTATCTCTAAATATAGCATTGAATTGTGTTAAAAAAAAAAAAAAAAAAAAAAAACTTTGGTTTGGCTTTCACCCTGCCTCACCAAATAATGGTCCGTGGTTCAAATGCTGACTAAATAGTGGGCTCTGGTGTCAAATTGGTTGAAAATCACTGTCAATAGAACATGGCTCCCTCCATGGTAGGCATCGGGGCAGAACGCATAATGCCATGCTCAAGGCATGGCATGTACACCAACACAGTAGTGACTGCTGCCACAATATGTCTCACAAACTGTGGTGGACCTATTATCAGCCCTTATTGAAACCCACCTAATCATACTATTTATGACAAACATTCATAATAATAAATAATAATAGTAATAAGAGAGAGAGTGTGTGTGTGTGTGTGTGTGTGTGTGTGTGTGTGTGTGTGTGTGTGTGTGTGTGTGTGTGTGTGTGTGTGTGTGTGTGTGTGTGTGTGTCCTACTACTAGGCCTACACATTGTTGATTATGAAGTGTATAGTTATGTAGTTGTTTAGAAGGTTGACTCACCACGGCTGGATTGGAAGCAGCAGAGAACAAACAAGAACACAGCAGCAGCAGCAGCAGCGTCCATGTTCCACCCCACCACCACCAAAGTCAGTCCACCACGTATGTTTTTATCCACATGAATGTGTTCTGTTGTCCCTTATTCACGAAAACATGTTCCACGATCCCACCCTCTCCCTCTCTCCCTCTCTCTCCCTCTCTCTGCCTTTCTCGTTTCTGTCTTGTGACTGAATGTGACTCAGACAGACTCCAGGCACTCGACTCACTGGTGTGGAGCTGTAAAAAGCTGGATACTGGACTGGAATATAATACTCGTCCCATAGGCCTGTCGGACTGCGATAGCAACCCAACGGCCAATAGCTGTCTCCCTCACAACCAACCCGCCAATGACGTACGATTGTCCCTTCAGCCTATGGGGTGAGTATATTTCTTCTGTACTTTCTTGATGCGCAGCCGCAGTTCCGTTTTTCTCCTAGCATTGTACTTGCACTGTCAGTATTAGCTCTGGTCCAGAGCTTCACTGCTTCTGAGACTGACTTGCAGACTCAGAAGCAGTGGAGGTCTGGACCAGAGCTGTCAGTATAATAAGCTGTCAGTATTATAATAATAACAATAATAATAATAATGATGATGATGATTATTACGGCAATTTATTTTATTATCATTATTACAATACAATCATTATGTTGTATTATGTTTGTATTTTTATTAATATTACCAGGCAGTAAGACACTCTGAGGTCAGAATTCGGCCTACATGTCACCTGGTCGTATGCACGTAGCCGCCTGGGTGATGTAAGGTCGACTGCGGGGCCAGTGTTGGTATTTTGATTTTAGTGCCAGAATGGAGGTTTGTCTTGAGGGTTTTTATGAAATCAAATCAGGAACGTCTAAACAGGAAGGGCCGATACTAATAAAACAACTCGTGACAATTATTTTGTTGAACATCTGAACATTAAAGGATAACTTTTTTGTTTGTTTTTTCTCTCTCCAAACAATGTCGATGTATTAGGTGGTACTGGGCGACCACGGAGTACCACCTTTTCATTTGCCACCTGAAATCTCATTCTAAGGTCAGAATTAGAAAGTTGAACAAATTATTACCATATTATAGTAATAACAATTTGTAATAACTATTATGACAAATTAGAATATTATACTATACTTATTACATAGCACCCTCTCAATAAAAAATAGAAATGGCTTAGAAATACCAAATTACTCCATTTTTCATGTTTAAACGAATGAACTTTTAATTCATTTAAAAATATTATGTAAGTTTGCAAATGTACAATTCATAATAAATATTATTTGTAAGCATTTTACATTTTAAAATAAAAAGGTAAAACAAAAAAAGAAAAGAATGCACATTAAATACTGTAAAAGATGTTTCATACCTGGAATTGAAGTTGTTTTATCACATTTTGGTCAGAGGATATTGTCTTCTGTGCATTGTTTTATTGCAGGAATGGTGACTGTGTGTCTTTTTATGTATGAAAAGTGAAAAACAGAATAAATATTAAAAACTAAGGACATGAACTGTATTACTTCTGTCACTGTTCATTTTCTTTTGGTTTTCTAGAGTTTTCAGTCTAATAGTTTTGTTCAAGAAGAAAAACATTTCCATTTATAGCTGATATAAGAACATTGATTGGAAACAGACTTTGACTGCAAAAATAAATAAATACATACAGTATAACAGTGGAATGTCACAAAGTGTAAATCTGAACAGTGTACAGCTCAGGTGAAATATCACACAAGTACTTTAAACAGCACTGTCCGAGGACATCTTGGTTTCTCCATCAGATTGTGTTCCTAGTACCATACATATAGTAAATGTTAGTGAATTCACTGACATTTGCACTCCAGGTTGTGTACTGCATGACATGTGACCCCTCTCCTCCCTTCCTCTCTCAATGCAGCTGTGCTGTACAATGAAGAAGACATGACAGTCTGTTTCTGTTTATAGTTCATTCCAGCAAAGCAAACTAAAAGTCCTGCTTTTCACTACTACATCTCTCCCGCCTCACCATAATCCCTTCCAAATTGATTCTTGCTGTTATCTTCCATCGTTTTCAGCTTCTGTAGCACTGTCCGGTGTGTCTGATTGTTTACTGCACTGAAGCCCTCCCTGCTTCAAAGGGAGCACTTCTCCTTCGCTTGTCACCTCTGATAGGATGCGCATCTGGTGGAAAACCTCCTCAGGGGGCATGGAATTGTGCACGGCCATGTTGGGGGGCTTCAGCAGGAACTGAGAGAAGAGATAGTTAATATAAGATCCATAGTATTATAAATGACATGCAAACAGATATAAGATCCATAGTATTTTTTTTTTTGTAAAGTGGCTTGTATGAAAGTTGCCACTTTCAAGAGTTCACATAAAATGTTTTTTTTCCCATGGGTTGTTTTTAAAACATTCACTCGGAGCAACATATACGTCTTACAAACTTTAGTTTCCACCCAGCATTCAGGCAACCAGTGATTCCACCTGATTCAAACCTAGAGAGAACACTCTGTTCTGTTCGCATGGGTTTTGTTGTACACCCACGACACACACTCACACACATACCTCTTTGAAGTGCTGGGGTAGTGAGTCTTTAGCAGGGCACAGGAAGTTGGATATGTTGGCCCTGTACACCACCGCTAACACCACCAGAGCCACCACCGTTACCATGACAAAAACCGTCACTAGCGCTGCCACCCAGGTTGCCTCTTCTTCTACAGATGGGTGACAGACAGGTGGACCAGAAAGGTTTACAATTATTCCAATGACTGATCAATCCATCCTGTTGTGGCGTACAGTACATTAGGCCACAGTCCTATTTCAGAAGTAGCAGATATACTGTATAAGCAATTTTCAAATAGATTAAATAGAAGTATCAAATAACTCATAACACAATGACTCACTGTTGCCGGTGCTGTGGCAGGTGACGCTACTGGGCAGACCTGTCCTGGGGTTTCTCTCTGTCTGGATTTTGACTTGCAGACAGTACCTGGTCCTCGGCTGCAACTCCGAGAGAACCACAAAGTTCGGCTGGACCCTACTCAAGCTTTCAGCCTGCAGAGGGCAGTGTTTCACAGTAAGTCAATGGCTGTCCATTCTTTGTGTGTACTGTCTAATGCAGTGTTTTTCAATGATTAGTGTGCCTTGAACAATTGAGGCATTTTGCAGACGCTCTTAATGCAGTGCAACTTACATTAAGTAAAAAGCATTGCAATGCATCATATACATACAGATTAGTTGAATTTACAATGGCATTTTACAGAGAGTAGAATTTACAATTTGCAATTCAAAGTTTACAATTTAAGCACTAAAAAGATGCCATCTAAAAACCTGTGGGTTGAGATGTAGTCTGAAGAGGTGTGTTTTCAGACTGCGGCGAACAATGTTCGATGTTTGAACAACATGTGATTTTGATCAATGACAACAATATATTTTTTTAGTTTTGGGATGCTAAAAGTCATCAAATGGTGGTCCATGGCTTAAATCCTGAATAAACAATGGGTCTTGAAATTAAAAGAAATAAAAAACAATGGTCAAATGCATGACCGCCTAATGCGTCTACTGCCTGAATGGATGCTGTGCCTAATGCATCGCCTACTGTCTAAATGGATGTGGTGTATATTATTACTACTCAATTGTCTGAAAGACTGTTGTGTGTCTAATTTCTAGACTACTGTCTGAATTGATGTACTTTGTAATCCATAGACCATGACACAACATAAACCACAAACAAATTCACACATGTCTTGAGTGCATTAGAGTGCATTGAGATGAGTGTATGAACGGTAAACCGACCTTCTCCTGGTGTCCTTCCTCCCAGTAGGTGATGTTATAAGTGACTTGGCCGTGGCCATAGGCACTCTTCAGTGAAGAGATCCTGAACACTGGGTCTGTTATGCTGACTTCCATATGAGGCCCGTTGCTCGTTACTGACACTTCAGGTGGGCCAATGGTAGCTGTGGGTGAGATCATGTATGGTGAGAAAGATAAATTAATTAAAAAAAATAATAAAAGGATGAAATATGGGGGAGGTAAATCAGATGACATTGGACCAAGGCTCCCTCTAGTTAAAAATAAAATCTTCTTACACTACAGAGGAACAGAACATTAAAAACAGAAACGTTGAGAGGGAATTTTGTGCTCAATCTCTGTGGTAAATACAGAGGCGGCTCATCATGCTCATTGCAGCCATTACAATAGGCGATAAACTCCAGCAACTCCATAACTTCTTTGACGTTTACAACTTATCAATCATGTTTGTGTTGAAAACATCCTCCACTCTTCCCCAGTATCAGTACACTAAACTAATTGAATGTGTACCATGTTTCAGCCTTGTTAAAACTAACCAGGATAGTAGGTAGACATCAAACCTTGCATTGGTCTAAAATAAACATATTATAGATGCACTATATACGTAAATACACCTCATAACAAACACGGCATGCACATACTGTCTTTATCCAAGGTGATGTCGCTGCTCTCCACCCAGTCGGAATGATCTGATCCCAGCTCTGCTCTCACCCTACAGGTGTATGTGCCATAAAAGTGGAGGCCGACGTGGGTGAAATCACAGCTTAGTCCTGTTCTGTTCACACAGCCTTCTCTGTAGTCACTCACTGACGTTCTGAGAAAACAATTAAAACTGTCTGAATGCATAGTATACCATTTTGACATTGGGAATTTTAAATTACAGTCTTCCAACTCAACTGACCACTTAATAGCCAATTGGTGCGTTCTCAGAGAAGATGAGATTTTTAATAGTCCATGACACTAAATTCTAGTTTGTGACACTAAATTCTAGTCCCTGGCGCGAGGTTCTAGTTTTTCTGGAAAAATCTTTCTGTGTCAGTGATGCTTAACATATTTCATAGGAAGGAAATATCTATTATTTAGCTGCAGAATCTCATCGAAAAACGTGTTGTTCTAGGGATCCCCCAGAAGATTTGAGTTGAAAATGTTTGCTTTCAAAATAATGTATTCAAAGATTTGCACCACATTTTCACATTTTTTCAAAAATAGCAGAACTACAAGCTCATATCGCGTCACCAAGTGGCGCGATATGAGCTTGTAGATCTGCTATTTTTCAACAGCTAAAACACCAAAACGTGTTCAATACACAAAGGGTTAAATAAGAAATATCGGTAAACATATTTTGCATTGTTATATTAATATTATAGTATATTATATCATTAGAATATTAGCATTTGACCAAAGGTTTGGGGTCCTACTGGCATCACCCTTGCAGCCCAACAGTGGCTCCAACCAGTAGGTTGTGAATCACTGCTGTTAGAGAAGGTCTGCTAAATAAAACTGCAAATACCACGCACTAAATATTCAGAAATCAAGAAATCGGCCTATGCTGTCTGGACAAAGGCTGGAACTGTTCTATCAGTTCTATCTATCTCCTGCTATACAGATTAACTAAATCACAGTAAATTAATTGTCATTATGAAAGCTGCACTCAGAGAATTGTGAGCTTTTGGTTAGGATGGTTCGATGCTGGTCAAAAACAATCATCTGTCCTCGGGTTGGACTTCTTACTTTTCAGCCCAGGTTGGCAGTGTCTGCTATAGAGACTGTGGGGCTGAGTTGGGTTTTACTGAATGGAAACAAAGTGGCCATAATAGAATGATGAGTTCAGTGGGTGTGTGCTTCTTTCCCATAAAAAGGAAGTTTCTCATATTTCACTTGTATTGGTGTATAGTTTCAGTGTTAACATTTTTTCCACTGTTTTTATTATAACTGTGTAATGCATTATGTTTTACTAATCTAAACCAAAGTAAATTAAGATTATTAACTGTATAGTATTCAGTCAAGTTTGTTGATGTTACCAAGATTTACACACTCTAGTCTACATACTTATCCCACATTCACTGTCTCCCTCTCATATTTATGTATGTCACTCAGTTCATTCTCTCAGTGAATGAATAGTGTACTCAGTACTCACTTGTACTCTGCCTTGTAGAGCAGCCCATCACTGGTGTTGAGTGGTGAATCCCACCTCAACACCAGGTCCATGTTGTAGGAGCTGAGGTTGACATTTCTGGGTGGCAGTAGAACTCCTGCATTAATGCCAGAAACAGTGCTCACGTTTATGTAAATGTATCAATAGGCCTACTTCAAAGCAGAATATTACAAGTACCAAAGTACAAAAGTATAGCTACCAAAAGTGCCTATTAAATTACCCAAAGTATTAAATGTCTAAAGTTTATATACATACAAACTCGTGTCCAAACTGTCCATTGTACTGATGTCTCAATATACCCGGTCATAATATTAACATTGACAGCAAATCGTAGCAATGAAACGTATCATCTGTCATGACATTATGACAGGCATGTATAAACAAGCCTCACACACAGACACACACCTGCCTGATGCTCTTCGTCCGAGGAAGGAATATAGCATTTAGATAATTTAATTGTTACCTTGTACATTTGTTGAAAATGCCCCGCAGATAATTATTGTCAAGATGACGGGTGACCTCATGCTTTAGCTTCGTGTAGTTTGTATTGTACAACACGAGAAGTTCCTTCCTTGTAATTCAATCATTCTGTGAGTTGACTGTAGTAGGAAAACGAAACCAAACTTTCACCATGACGTCCACGAGCCATGGTTTTACACAGAAGTTGGCGACCTATCGAATTCTGTGACCACCACGACACAGTATACATAGAGATTGGTTCCCTGGCTGTTTATTGTGGCTGGTTATTTTCCAATTTTGGAACCCATCGACAAAAAAAAGAATATTTCAAAAATATTTGTATGTATATATAAAAATAAATAAAAACAGAATAAAATAATAATGTAAAATAAATAAAATAATATCACGACAAAGAGATTCTTGAACAAATAATAGATGAATACTGTAGTTCTAGGTGCTTTAATCAATTTGCTCTAAATTGGCTCTATAGTTTTGTAGCACAGTAACCAACCTAAAAGCACTATAGGCCTATAGTGGGCTATTTATTTATCAGTGTAGGAGGCTAATCGTACTAATTCATTGAAAGGAAAAAAGAAAAAAAGACACAATTGAATACAGTATAATTCAAATTTAATTAATGCCTAACACTGCACACTTGCAAATCAAAAATCAGTCTTCTTGGAAAGAAAACAAACAGTAACTTTTCAATCAATATTCAATATACACAGTAACAAAGTAAGCACACTTGTATAGACCTATTATGAACTACCTAGATACATACATACAGACACTTTGGCTACAGCCAGTCAGCGGATATGGCAATTCACATGCATGGATGTACTCTTCTCTTCACATTGCAATCTATAAACTCCTGTATGGTCTTTGGTATAGTACAAAGTTACAAACACATGTAATAAAAATGCAGTAATATATGATCAACACAAATTGTTCTACAGTAAATCATATTAAAGTGGTTCTCTGGCTCATAAACAATTGTGGAACCTCTTCTGATGTTAGCATATCTATACTCTTAAAAGTGCTGTGTGGTTCCTATTGGAGCTCCCTTTTCTTACTTCTGACAAAGCTGAGGTCCTCCTCCTATAGCCCTATTACGTCAAATAGAGTAAATAGACACATGGCCTTCTTGCTTTAAGTATAGATATTTAGAGATATAGATAGATATAGTTAGAATAAAGTGATGTCACACATTTAACATGTTTAACAACATATCAGCCTCTCAGGTAGCCAGACAAATGCTTATGTTTTATATAGTCTGGAACATTTTCAGAATCTCAGCAAGGAATCTGTATTTTTCAGTATTTTGACTTACATTTGGGTAAATTTGTATGACTTTAAAGATTAACTGGAAATGTGGAGGTGGCATTCTGCTTTATCTCTCGCTCATGATCAGAGCTTCTGTGCTCCATTGACGTAAGCATTTTAAAATTGCAGGAGGCAACAATCTGGCCATGTGAGAAACAACCAAACAACCTACAAAACAAACAAACATCTTTGCCAGATACAAAGAAGATTAGTAAAAGACAAAACTCAGGAGAGGAGGACATTTGACAACATCCATTGATTCCTAAAACACTTCTTGTCCAGGTCCTGCAGAGGATCTGTCATCCGGGGGAAGGGTCACAGCTGAGACCTGGATCAAATGATCAGACACGGCCAGTTGGTCAGACTGTTGGATGTACTGGTCAGAGTGTTGGATGTACTGGTCAGATGGTTGGATGTACTGGTCAGACTGTTGGATGTACTGGTCAGAGTGTTGGATGTACTGGTCAGGTGGTTGGATGTACTGGTCAGATGGTTGGATGTACTGGTCAGGTGGTTGGATGTACTGGTCAGATGGTTGGATGTACTGGTCAGATGGCTGGATGTACTGGTCAGACTGGGCTGTATGGAGGAGTTGACTGTAGAGGAGGATGGCAGACTAGACGGAGGGAAAATGAGAGAGCTTATATCCTGTATATCAGGGGTTTTCAAACTTTTTGATACCAGGGAGGGACCACCATTTATTCGGCATTTGAGCCAAGGACCACCATTTGATTACATTTTCACCCAAAGACCTAAAACTAAAGAATTCTTTTGGCTTTGTCCACAATTCCAGGGTGGATTTTACAAACAAAACAGTGTAGACTTCTTAATTAAGTGGTGCTAATTCAGATGATGAATATTTTAACTCTTGAGAGTGTAAAAATGAAACCAAATGGACCCGCAAGGGTCCATTTTGGTACATTCTCAAGAGTTACATCTGGTTAACCAACTTTCCATCATTTAGCCTGGGGACCACCTGGAACCCTCCCAAGGACCACTGGTGGTCGCTGGACCTGTTGAAAACCCCTGCTATATATATTTAAAAAGAAACACGCATACAGTATATGGCAGGAAATCTTCAAACAGAAGATAGTAGCCTATATCAGATCTGCAAGTTCACAAGTTGCAATGTGATAATACATAAAAGGCAGGTTGATCAGAGTCGCAGGTCGAAAAAAAATAAACAATAAACCAACCAAAGTTTTGGGCAGGCGTTGTTGTGAGATCAGCTGCCCACCGTAGATGACCAATCCCATCAGGAGAAGTGCCAATAGACAGAATACACCCAGCAGACTGAGGATGACATGAACTGTAGGACACAGAAAAGTTCTTCCATCAAGAGCAACCAGAGGGCAGGGTTTTATCATGCACCATGCACTCATGATGGCTGTAAGTACTGATATGAGAAAGTAGCATAATAAGCCAAAAGTGAATACTAGCATAACTACATTGAACTTACCAGATATTGAAACAAAGTTTAAAATGAGTAGGTATAGAATGATGTAACACAGTACATAGGACACAGTAACACTTGTATCCCTATTTTGATTATTTACAATAATTATTACCCATAATAATAACCCTGATGTACCTGATTGGTTGGTGGGAGGAGGGCTGGTGAAGGCACAGATCGCTGGAGACGGGATGGAATTATGATTAAGAATTGCCGTCATGGTGACTGTCACACAATATTCCACCTCTGGCTGTAGGTAGTCAATCACAGTGTCTTCCTGGTAGGGTAGGTTAAGAGTGAACTGCAAACAGAACATACATCAGTACAAAGGGAGGATCTGGAGGGAGCACCAGGGCTTGTAAATGAGTGAGACCGGCCATCAGTGGGGTAGTTAGCACTCCATCGGGTTGCAACTTGGACAGGGATGAATCGGCCCAAGCAAAGTTTGTAACGTTTGACATGGCAACTTGCTTACTTGCTTTAGCTCGCTCAGTGGTGTCTCTCGTGACTTAAGTTCCGTTGAAACCTCCGTTGTGGTGTAAAACTATGAGCTGAAAGTCCCTCCCTTTGTGGATCATACAAGAGCCAATTTGCCCTTATTGCCCTACAATTAGCCTATGACTCAAGGTAACATTTCCCAAGCGTTTCTGTTCCTCATCCTGGACAGTCTGATTGATGTCAGATTGACCTTCTGATGGCATTTGTAGGTCTTAGTGGATTAATTTTCAGGATACTACATTGCATCAATATGTTTTACTTTTAATTCAATGATTTATTTTGTTTTTTCTTTGTTCCAATTCAAGCCATTTGAGGGTTGCTATGTGAAAACGTTTCAGAACCACATTATTATTTTTAATGGCAATGAGACGTGTTGAGAGAGATGCATCTTTGCTCATCGCCGCTGGGTTTCCTCGAGAACACAGACAGACGTTGTAACTTGTGCTGTGATGATGATGGGAAGGCGTGGGCAGAACCACAGCCCTGTCAAAATGCAACCCCTCTAGAAGGTAAACGCAGTCTGCCAGCGGCTTTTTCAAGTGCCTCGCCTTCTGGTGCGTTGCGGTTTTTCAGTTTTGATTTCTTGGTAGTCTACTGTACCAAGTTAACTAAACACTGCAGGGTTCTGAGAATATCACACGTGTGGAAAAAAAACAAACAAGTGTGGGGTCTGTTAGAGGTTATAAGATTGTTTTGCTTGGGGGCACTTTCACATGTACAGTATACTGGGGCAGTGGGGGGTAAACCACCAACACACTGATTACCTGACAGCCTCTCAGCCCACTGAGCTGTACAGGCCCAACATTTATTCAGCATTTGAGCCACGGACCAGCATTTGAGGACATTTTAGCCCCACAGACCCCAGATTTTATCCACTATTCCAGGCTGGATTTGGCAAACAAAACAGTCAAACATACAGATCAAAAATTACCATTAATCTTCTACATTCTTGTGTGGACTTGGGCTAATTCACATGATGAATATTTTAACTCTTGAGAGTCTAAAAATGAAACCAAATGGACCCTTGCGGACCACTGGTAGTCCCCGGACCACTGGTTGAAAAGCACTGGTATAGACTGATCATATCTTAGAGTGGAACACCTCAGTATACTGTAGTTCACATGAAACTGAGTGTACCTGTGCTCCGTCCCTGGTCCTGCGCACCAGGCAGGTCAGTCCTCTGTAGACCGTCAGGAGCTGCTGGTGTGACTGGTGTCCCACAGGGATGGGAGGACTGATCTGCAGGAGAAGGCAGTTTCCACAACCGGAAACCAACACGCCAGGAGGACCCAGGACAGCTGTGAGGTCAAGGGTTAATGGTCACACAAAGAACGAAAGAGAAGAAAGGGGCTCATTTGTTCAAAAATAGAAAGGACCTATTTTAATCAAATGAGCCCCATCGTTCTTAAAAGTCTGTTTATTTCTAAATGGACTGGATATGTGTAATATGTGAATGCCAGTTCTATAGTTTGTTAACAACTACGGCTTTTTTGCTAATAATAGCACACACACACACACACACACACACACACACACACACACACACACACACACACACACACACACACACACACACACACACACACACACACACACACACACACATTTCACATACGGTGAAATGCTAGAGGAAATGGGTTAGAGGAAACCTAATCATTTGAGTGTGATCTCACTGTCTCCGAGCGGCTCGAATAAGCCGGAATAGGTCCAGTTTGAGGTGTGGTTGGAGGTGAACGCCTGGACTCGACCTCGATATTTCTCCAACAGCTCATTGAAAAGCATTGTGACGTTACACACCTGGCTGGACAACAGACTCTTACAACCAGCGACTGTGTTCCACCTGCTCTTCCTGGATGGAGAGACACACAGAGGGGTGAAGGAAAAGAAGAGGGGGTGAGAGGGGACAGAAAGAGAGACAGAGGGAGGAAATGGAGAGAAGGAGAGAGAGAGAGAGAGAGAGAGAGAGAGAGAGAGAGAGAGAGAGAGAGAGAGAGATGTATGTCATTACCACTGCAGACTGCCATGTCCAGACTCCAGTCAATTACATACAGCCTTGTATGGCCTATATGGTTTAAGTGATAAAGTACTATGCTCTATCCCAGGGGTTTTCAACGTGTGGTCTGTGAACCACTGATGGTCCATGAAGGTGTTGTACGTGGTCCCTGAACAAGTTTTCATAACGTAGTAAAATGACGATTTCGTATGTGTTTTCTTCCGCTAAAGTTTTGTAGAATGCTCCACGGTCACGGAAGCACATGAATGTCGTCAGTTTCTGGGAAGTTTGATCGAGGTTAAAAAAAATCCACAGAAAAGGAAGTTAGAATCTCAAGAATGCTTGCCCAATTGAGTCATCATTCTTCGGAAATGTTCCCACATAATCATGCCATTATGTGTCCGCTCTCTCAGTACTTTATATCATTAATATAAGAGAATGAAGAACATTAAGAGAATTAATGTAAGAAGTGTAAGTGGTCCCCAGCTTGATTATTAGTCAGGGTGGTGGTACACAGATTCATTCTTAGTAGGGAGGTTGTCCCTGTTTCATAATCATTTGAAACCCCCACCGTATCCCATCCTATACCTGAGGCGGAGGGTGTCAACTTTATAGCGCGTATCTGCAGGCATGTCAGGAGCAGGCTGCCAGGTGAGCCAGTGTTCCATGTTCAAAGACCGGATGCTCACATTGAGGGGAGCTGACAGAGAAGCACCCACTGCTGGAGAGAGAGAGAGAGAGAGAGAGAGAGAGAGAGAGTAATTTTATAGATTGAATAGACGTGCTTTTAGAAAATAACAGAATCCCAAATTCAAGATCCCAAAAAATCCAAATCCAAACAAAAAAATATCACACACACACACACATGCACGAACACACACACATGCACACGCGCGTGCGTGCGCACACACACACACAGAAGAAATGCAAGAAAATGTGTGCAAAATAATGTGTGTGCTTAGTGCTTACAGAGATGAAAACATTGCTGTCACAATGTGACACTGTTGTGAAATGTCTATGAATAAACACTATAAGACTAATTGCTGGACTGCTATAACAATCAACTATAACATCTGTTCATCCATCTAATATAACAAGTTGCTCATACTGTTCGAAGATATCAATAGAAGAAAGCAGCACTGAGTCTCCACCCTGTACAGTAGCTCACTTCTTGTTTGTTTTGTTTTGTTTACCTTAGATTCAGGTTATGCAGCTTATAATTATTTGAAAACCCTGTTAGTGTAGGACTATTCCATTTTTATTTTATTATTATTTATTATTATTATTATTGTTGTTTTTTTACTACCAGACTAATTCAACAAGACAATTACTGGTAAACTTTACTGTTATTAACAATTCTATCAGGGTGCATCACAAAATGTCTGTTTTCACTCAATTTGCTGAATGCCCTGAAATCTTGAATAAACAAAAATGTGGAAAAAAAGGGAATATCATTGATATAATTATCATAATTATTACTGTTATATATTTTGTTTTAACCCTTCAAAAAAATCACATCCATTTTAAATACAGGTACAATGATACAAACACATGCACGCACACCCGTAAACACAAATTACATTATACTCATTTCCAATCAACATTGCAGGTATACAGTTACATAGTAATGCTTTTCTCTCATGGGATAATAAAGATATCTATCTATCTAGCAATGCCAAGAGACAAAACACTTATGAACAAATATAACATTTCATATAATAGTAAGGCTAATAACAGTATTAAGTGATGAAGATGATGGTAATAATAATAATAATAATAAAATGCCTGTATATCTAACACATTCCATCACATGGCTAAACTATATCGACCATTATCACAGTATGAGTGCAATGAGTAAAGCAGTGATTAAATGAGAGCTGTTAATGTCACTGTATCTTCATTACCACAGTGTGAACAGAGTAGTAGAGTCAGGGACATCCAGGTCATCATTGAGAACCATCCATCCACCCACAGAACCAGGCTTTTCATGGTACTGCTAAGGCTCACATGCATCGGCTGATGAGAACTGTGTGTTGGAAACACAACCTATAGATGGGGAGAGATGGCGCCAGGGTTGTGAAATGTGTTTGAAGAGTAAGTTTCATTTTCCCCACTAGTCCCTCCCTGGGTATGTTAACCCAGAGCTCATATATAACTCCTGAACGCTCCGTCTGACTCACACAAACACACATTGGAAAACGGCAGGACTGACTTGGGATCTTTGGTCAATGTTCTATACTATTGTCTTAATATGTTTGTTGATAGTATGGTAGTTTGTTTCTGGCTTGTGCAAATTTATTGAAAGGTTAGATTTTAAACATACTGCATGAATCTATAAAGAATCACTGAATTGTCTGCAACCCTTTTACCATGACAAATAGCAAATTTTGTCTAAATAAGTCTTTTATTTTATAGGAGTAGAAGAATTACATGGTTTACTTAATGGCATAGTATAACTGCTTTAGTCTTGGCATTTCATCTGGCATACGGTTTTCTTGTCAAATACATAGAAAAACATGGTAAACATGCATATACTAAACTGTGATGTGATGATAGTGAATAGGTGTATATTTCAACATATGAAGAGGTCCATGCTAAAATAATTGTAATTTTGGGAGAAGAAATGACTTGAATTTAGCCACTTTAGCCAAGGTGTCTAACTTGTGCAATCAGTCTGGGTTTGTAATTGTAAAGCAAGGACATGCCCATTGCTGATAAATGAGACATATTGCAAGGTGTTCTGAATTGTGAGTATAAATTGTCTCAGAATTTCAAAACTGTAACGGAAAGCTCTTCATATGCTCAAAGACAACATATAAGGAGAGTATGGTAACATGGATATATAAACAATATACAAATATACAGTACAGTAATACAGACATGGCATAATGTAAAACAAATGAATAAAACAATATCTGGACCTTCAATATGATATCGATCCAACATTATCCTTGAGGTGTGCTGATTTGATCAGCAGATTTGATCATGCTTGTCACTTTATAAAGTTCCACAAACATTACACATTCAAATCTTAACAACCTGCAATGTCAAAAAGTGGAGCCATGTGGCCCCAGAGACCCCACAGAACAGGAGACGCTTTCCTGTTTCCTTAGCATGAGGCAGAAACACGCAAGTACACACCCTGGACATGTTGCTAGAATGTCAAGATGTACAAGTACACACCCTGGACATGATGGTAGAATGTCAAGATGTACAAGTACACACCCTGGACATGATGCTAGAATGTCACAAGATGTACAAGTACACACCCTGGACATGATGCTAGAATGTCACAAGATGTACAAGTACACATTCTGGACGCTCTGGTAGAATGTCACACAATGTAAAAGTACACACCCTGGACATGGCGTTAGAATGTCACATGATGTACAAGTACACGCTCTAGACATGATGCTAGAATGTACCAGGCATTTAGCCCAATGCCACCAAGTGCCAAGCAGGGAGGCAGCGGGTACCATTTATATAGTCTTAGATATGACTCTTTCAGTCTCAGTACGGAAGACTAAAAAAAATAAAGGCCACTGAAATGGTTTTCAAAGGACAACAGTTAACAATTTAAGAAAAGTTGAAGGACAACAGTTAACACTTTCTGAGAGTAACACTTTTACGAAAAGTTGAAGGACAACAGTTAACACTTTAAGAAACGTTGCTAATAGATTCACATACGGTAGGCCACTGGTGTTTTGCCAAAACCTGACAGAACACATTTGTAACTGTGTTCATAGAATCCTGACACAAAAAATGCTGTAAAGTAATTAAGATAACACAGTATGATCCGTTATAATATAGTTCAAGACATGATTCTGAGGTTCGTGTGATCATCTTCCATTTATCTATACTGAAATGTGCACCATTGCATGTTACTACACAGGTTTTCAAAATGGGGGCACTAGGGGGTGCAAAAAAGACAGAAATAAACAAAAACAAAGCAAAAAATATAAAGAAATACACAGTATAAATGTTTGTGTATATACACAATAATTCATAATAAACAAATGCATAGCATTATTGTGCCAATATCTTTTCTATTTTCAGCCACTTCGCAATATGGGGGCTGCAGCCAGGGGCTATGATTATTGGGGGTACTTGGTATGAAAAGGCTTAACAAACTCGTACCTAGTTTAGTAAACGAGTACCTAGTGTACAGAGATTATTGATTGGGTGAATTTGCTTTCTTTTGTATTTAATCACTTTCCACCTGGTGTCCATATTATGGCTATGCCATTAAATGTGGCAATACTTTAAAAAACTGTCAAAAATGTTCAAAACATTCGGCACAGAGCTTATAGATCTGCATGACAATCTATCTGGCAAACTATCTGTATGCCTGTCACTGGCAACAGAGACATTTCTCATGTAGGCCTATAGCTTCATACTTGACATGAAACATGTCAACAACTCGGGCGTTCAACTGTGCGGCTGATTTAAGTGCAAAAGGGGCGCTTGGTAACGAATGCAACCGATGCATAACAGGAACTGAAAAATACTGGTTGGGTTATGTGGAAGGTTCTGTCAGTCAATGAAAGGTTTGCCAACAAGCATTTTCTTGATAGGTAGCAACAGTAAAATGAGTGAGAAAAGAGTAGAAAGTAACTACTGACTCCAACACAAATAAACAATCATCTGCATGTTCGTGTGTTGAGAGGAAACAAATGGACCTTGTAGGTCCAAAACAGTTACTTTCAGGAAATAGAAAAAAAAGAAAGTTGTGAAAAGTGAAGATACAACGTACAAGGTCTCTTCTCTGCCAGAAGGCAACGATGTGATAGTAGAATAAATTGTAGCAAGCTGTCCTGAAGTGGTAATTTCACTTTAAAACACGTGTGTGGTCATTGTAACATTGCCTCAAGGCTGAGAGGCTTTAGCTGCCCATCACTACCTGCTGTCTCACCCTGACAGTGTTCAGTCCAACACTAACAGGTAGTAACAAGTCAATACACTAACGCCTCATGTAACCACAATACTCCTCCTCCTCCACCTCCTCTTCCTCACTAGCGGCTGCGGTTTCCACAGCCACCATCTCCATGTTGTCCCTCACCTCCTCCCGTGAGGGCAGTAGGAGGAGAGCCGACGCATCGTCCAGGACCTTCTCCTCTCCGTGAGAGGGAGGCGGCGCCGCATCACGATTGACCTCCTCTGGCTCGTGTCCGCCGAACGACAGTGACCAGAGGTCGACGCCCTGACTGCTGCCCTTCACATCCTCCACACCCTCCACCTTCGTCTTCACGGCACCTACAGTCGAAGCGTCCAACCCTGCACGAGGCTGGGGCATCACCTCACCCGCTTCCGACGACGAGCTCCGCGGTGCATATGGCAGGGAAACGGTCTTCAGGACCGTACATCCGGCCGCCAGAGCGTGGCGGTCCGCACCTACAGATGATGAGAGGGGAGACGTGGGACACAGTGGAGAGGTGTGGGTGCGGTCGCGCGTGCCGTTGGACCACCCGAGCAGAAGAACAGAGCTTTGGTCTGAACCCACGGGCTCAAATGATTTATACCCGGCCGTCGGTGAGGATGAGGAGGATGATGAGGAGCTGGGGGAGGGAGAGAGGGGCGCAGGACGACCAAGACGCAATGTATAGCCATCTCCTCTGCTCCCAGACATGCTCTCCTGCTCCGTTTCTCCTTCATCATCGCATCCATCCTCTGACTGTCTGTCGTTGCTCCCCTCCCCACCTGTCGAGGCCAACGCTGACTCAACGACAACCGAGGATATGGGACCATCGCAGGGTTCAAAAACAAACTGATCCTCCTTTGGATGGATGGTGATGTCCAACTGAGAGAGAGAGAAAGAGAGAGAGAGAGGAAGAGAGAAGAATGAAGAGAGAGATAGTAAACAATGCAATTGCTAATTTAAATTTGCAGCTTACATAAATTTGTGCAAAATAGCAATCAAACTGTGTTTTTGAAAGGAAATATCATTATTGTATTTATTATTTTATTAATATTTTATTATTATATTTCAAACTGTAGATGTTTACGCATTTCAAGTAGTATTCTCAGATAGAAGAGACAGAAGTGAAATTACCACGAGAAAGCGTGACTAGCGCTAAGATATAGCCAATATTACTGTATAACATGGAAAAGTCTTTTTAACTGTCTTAACTGTTAACCACTTATTCCTCTGAATGGCTGTTCAGAAACACTTGGGGGGAAGGGAAAGCCCCCTTCACGGTTTATACCCCCCTTGTGGTTTGACTTTTACCATTTAAAATAATGGAACATCACCTGACTCTAATAGCAGCGTGGGACGGCTCTGAGTCGCATGAGAAAGCACAACACACACAACATCTGTCAAAGGCCAAGTCTAGTCTACAGTATCCCTCATGCACCCTCCTCCAACCTACACACATACGGTATTTTAATGTCTCCTTGTCTGATGAGTACCTTAAGGCGGTATTGTATTTGTGAACAAAACCAAAGGTTATGAGTAAGCGTGAGATGTTGCTGGTGGATGGGAAACAAACCGCTGATGGAAAATCTCAAATACCGGCAAATCAAAAAAAAATAAAAAAAAAAAATAAAATTCTGGTGAGTGGCATTTAAAAAACAAAAATTGTTTCAGGAACTTTTCTCCCCAGTTGAATCATTGCCAATTGGCCCAATTTCCCAAATGAATAGTTGCAGTTATCTTGTAGTGTCATTGCCAAAAGGTGTGGAGGAGATATTGGTGTGCCATGAGTCAAGTCCAGGTGTGCCTTGAGGTTTTGCCTCAAACCTACTCCTAAAACCTACTCCTGACCCGTGGACACAAAGGAAACTGTACTCACCAGGATGCTGGGTAACACCGTTTTCAGGCAGATAAACCCGGTCCACCACTGAAGAGCCAAAACTGCTGCAATACTGACCACCAACACAGACAGTGGCACCACAACCTTTATAGCTGTTGGAAAGAGAGATCCATATACAGTACATGAGCACAAAGACACAGTCGCGTTACTAGCTCACAATGCACTGCGAGCCTTTAGAGTTGCTATTCTCACCAAATGTTCACCACAGAAGCAACAGAGATGGAAGGATTCCTGTGTTTAACAACATACTGCCCTCTGCTACTGTCCTCATAGTCAAAATGAGTAAATACAGAGGACAAATTTCATGTACCTGCAAATGTACAATTATTATTGCTAGTAAACACCCACCCCTTCCTGCAGGTCGGCCAGCGGTGAAGGCACACACAGGCTGGCTGTAGTTGGACTCTTTTCTTGGCAGTGTGGGTTCGTAGAAACTGACAAACACACAGTACTGTATGCCTGGAACCAGGTAATCCAGGGTGACATTCTGCAGACCTTCCATAGGCTTTGTTAACTGGACACACAAACAACAATATGTATATGTTGTATTAACATCTTTACTGCTTAAGGTATGTTTGGCGACGATCCCAGTCAATGGTGAACGTGCCTATGTTTCATATCAATTAATTGACGTAGATGGACCCTCATAATGGTTCTTGGGTTAAAATGGAGATCTCTGTCTTTGTAATTAATTACGTCAACTGCCCCGGAGAGATTGAAATTGTTTGATATCAGCAAGCTACACCACAGTCTCACAGTGTCCATTGTGCAACCTTAATCTATGTAATTTCCGGTTGGTGTGTCATCAAAAGTGTTTGGCTTCCATTATAGCAGACAGAAGGAAAAATCGCTAATGAATCAATGATACCAATTATAATCAAGATTGTGTTTGTGATCTGATGCCCCCGCGGTCCTGTTGCAAGTCGCGTTCGACAAACTGGTTGGTGTGCGTGTTACCATGGATGGATGTAGACTGCTCTTCTGGACCTTCAGATGGTAATGTAGCTTTTGGTAGATGTTCCTGAGGCGTTCCTCCGGAGGCTGCAGATCCACACATAAAGACCCAGGCCCACCACACGGAGCCACCCTCAACAAGGGATGCTCCAACTCCGCTGGAAGAAACGCCAAAGAAAAACATTAGAAAAAATAATAATAAAATAAAATCTGTGTCATCAGTGCCCATACCTGAGGCAGGGTTGGCAAAAGAGCCTTTCTGTGTAGAGTTTGCATGTTCTCCCTGTGTCCCCCAGGGTAGATAACCTCACAAAAACATGCTGTAATCTAAACTGCCTCCCCCTGGAAGCCAGGGGGCCTGATGGGGGGGCAGGAACTGGTTGGAATAACCTGTTCCTTCAACGCGCTACGTCTAACCAGGGAAACTCACCCGCCAGGTGAAAAGAAGGCAGCTTAAACTCCTCATGCATTGAAGGAAGCATGAGGCAAGTCCACTGCCTCCCCAGGTTGGCAGAGGGTTGTAGAGCCCAGTATCACATTAAGAATATACATTTGAAAACTTGTGATACAGGAACTTGATGAGTAATTTCACTTTTGGTACTTTGACATTGATGACATTGATACTTACTTAAGCAATAATCGTGAGTAATGCTACTGAAGGAGATTGACACCTACTGTCTTTGAAAGGCCGAAAGCCATTGTCTGAGACATTGGAGCGGAGACATTGGAGCTCTGAGACATTGGAGCAAAGGACGGCTTCGGTGTTCGTATAATACACATTGTTGGGGTCGGGGAAATGATCTGTCAGGTTACACAGCAGTGGATGTCGCACATGTCCGCAGACCAACACCCAGCTAAAAAAAAGAAGAAAAAAGAACATAATTAATGAATTGAACACTGTTGTTATTTCTGGGTGGAAGACATACTGTGTTGACCAAAACCATTACTTTACAGGAAACTACTTTGTTCCAATGGATCCAAAATAGTTAGTTATTAGTTATAAGGTTTAAGTGCTTTTCATTATTGGTGTCACTGCTGCAGTTATTGCAAATTATTTGTTTGCAATAAAGCATACTACATATGCTTTATTGATAATTGACAGAGTTAAACCGGAAGTGCCATTGTTATAGGCTAATGCGGAACCCTTTATAGGGGACACTGGTGTCAGGTAGACGGAGAGACAAGGTTGCACATGCACACCTGTCATCTGACAGGTGATGCTGGAGAAGTTGCTGGAGAAGTTGCATCGCTGTGGCCAGGGCACAGTACTCTCATCCCCTTAGCTTAGAGCAGCCAGTAAGGTATGTTGAGTATTGTTTTTGTATGTTTGTATTGTATTTTCTTTATTTACCATATGTACTCAATAAATCCATCAGTATCTAGAACACTGACTCATTTTTGGAAGAGCTATGGGACTGATAATTGGTATAATTTGATAAAAGCTTGTTTAGCTTGTTTAACCAAGCCTCCATAATTTGGCACAGAGCATTGTGAGATTGCAGATATGCTGTTTGTACTGTAGATAGAATAGCAATAGTATTGCTATTGTACATGGTAAAGATACAGATCAGCCACTAAGATCTCTTGTGGTATAATATGGTGTTCAATGTCAGGATTTGGTTCAGAGTACACACTGACAGTAGGCATGTGGGTTGGTTTCTGTTATGACTCACTAAAACCCAAAAACAGTTGATCTCACACAACAATGAGATGTTTCCCCTGCTCCACTGGCTTCAGCACACAATCTGATTTACGTTTTCTACATATCATAGGCCAATATTTGCAAACAATGCCCAGATTTTTTGATAAATAGCTAATCTGTATTTATTGAATTCAAGTACACAGGGACAGGGCCCATGAATCCGAGCACCCCTATTTTGGGAATGACAGCGAACGTTCAGCTGAAATTGGTTATAACATATTCATAAGCTTACAATGCATTGCAATGTAAGTGATGCGTTGTTAGGTTTTAGATATTTTCATTAAAGAGATTTGGTATAGGGGGAAAAGAGGGGCAAAGGATATGCCACCACATTGCACAACCATGCCAAAGTATCTAGAGGGAGAAACAGGCCTGTTCGGTGATCCTCCTGTTTATGAGCGGCATGGAATTCGGCTATCATCTTCAAAGGATTTTCACGCACATTCACTAGAGAAGAAAATATTCTAATCCAGAGTGTTATTCGCACATATAGTTTGGTTGAAAAGGCTTAAGCATCTTGTGGTTGTGTGGAAAAACAGGTCTGAACTCCACTGCTGCATATGTGTTCTCTGTGGCTAACACTACACGAAGGTGACAAAGAGAAGTTGTAGTTGTCTTTTGAGATTTTCTCTTTGTTGTGTACAACTGGGTCATACTGCACAATATTAATATACACATGGGAGATGGAGACAAGATCTAAAACTTACATTTGATCAGGTTACAAAAAAGATAATGCCTTATCACTGTTGATGTTGTAATTACGACAATGTGATATTTACACGTACACTAATGCACGCACACACACACACACCCACCCCTGCCGTCCATTGTTGACTCTGACATTGTAGTACGTGTCTGAGGGAGTGCCTTGTCCAGGCTCCCAGGTCACCAGGTGTATGAACTTTTTGGAGGTCAGCGTCAGATTCTTTGGCTTAGGAAGTACGCTCATAGCTGCAACACATTAGTATAACATTAGGAAGTACGCTCATAGCTGCAACACATTAGCATAACATTAGGAAGTACCGGTATGCTCATAGCTGCAACACATCAGTACAACATTAGGAAGTACGCTCATAGCTGCAACACATCAGTACAACATTAGGAAGTACGCTCATAGCTGCAACACATCAGTACAACATTAGGAAGTACGCTCATAGCTGCAACACATTAGTACGGCATTAGAAAGTACATTCGTAAACAGCCACCAGTACAGGAGTTAAATATTTAATCCTGTTTATGACAAGGCCTACAAACATGTATGTTAAAATGATAGTAAGTTTTGTTAATTTTTGAGCCCTCTATCACATGGACCTACTTTATTGCCGTAGTGATATGGAGAAAAGAAAACAGGGGCTCGCAACTCACTTGAAGAAGACCATAAATGAATGTTGCCCAACCTTTTTTGACCGAAGATCTACTTTTCAGCAGCCAACCCCTCCGGGATCTACCCGTCCAATATCAACATTTCAAACCACGCGCATCGTTGCCAGCCTGCAGTAACTTCACAACACAAGACTACTTTGTTTACCACTTTACTTTATGTCCATATAAGCATAAAGTACAACAGACTTGTCATAAGTAGGTCTACAACAGTACAACATTAAGTACAACAGACATGGTCAAACACTACCATTGCAAATGCAATTATAATAATAAGAAAAGTCCAGAAAAGTCCATTACACGTTGCAGAACAATATACTGTTGGCATAATTCACAGACAGCAGACAACAATCCTCCAAATGAGCCGCTTCGGAGACAAGCGGCTCACACACACTTTTCTTTTCCACCCCATTTTTTTCTTTCCCCTCACATCTCCCGAGATCTACTTGTGATCACGCCGAGATCTACCGGTAGATCCCGATCTACTGGTTGGGCTCCCCTGAAGAAGACCATAAATGGTCGAAATGTTGCCATTGTTAACCTGCTGTGGCTAAATAAAACTTTTTAAAGTGAGTTGTAAGCCCCTGTTTTCTTTCATACTTTTATGTGTTTGCTGTTTTGGCCAGGCACCATTGATGCCACCTTTTAATTTACATAGTGTTATGGACACAAAGAGCATAGATCCCTGTGATAGGGGGTTAATAGAATAATTCAATATCTTATTATAAATGATAGGTACTGTAAACTGCTTGGGGATAATCACAGATGTACATGTCTATATTGGGAACAACACCATGTAGTTGGCTGGTGATAAGTGATAACAATTGGATTTGACCATCTTATTGTGTTTCTTACTTGAATTATTGGTACTGTAAAACTGTTTGGGGATAATCACAGATGCACATGTCTACATTGGGAACAACATTACAAAGGTTTGTAATGTGATGTGCATGTACACACACACACACACACACACACACACACACACACACACACACACACACACACACACACACACACACACACACACACACACACACACACACACAGAAAGCTAATGATGAACCACTGCCCCAATTATTCCAGAACAGCCTGTTATAACCAGGGGGCTAAGTTGGAAAACACATCCTTGATCAGTGAAAACAGCAAGGCAATCCAAGCAGTGGCAAGCACAGAGATAAAAACAAGGATAAAAGCAAGGTACTTTGATAAATGATTTTAAAAAAGCCAACATGTTTAGACTCTCAAGGAGTCTTCATCGGGGGTAGTATGATGATGATACATCCTTTGATCAGCTCCAGATCCTGTCCAAAAATCCCACAAATGTTACCCAGTATCTCTGTACAGTCAAGTGCTCAAGACGGATGTGTCCCATCTTTCATATTCCACTCTAGCTGTCTATAATTGGCTTTCGTGTTTGCAGGATTGGCTGTTTGGTGTCACACAATGAATTCATAATTTGACACTTTCATACACTAATACTGAGGAATAAATCCCACCCTTTTCACCTTGGCCTGTTATAGCACCACAAACAAGTGGATTTTTTTTAAATGTCTCAAATCATCACATTGTCTTCAAAGGCATACACATTGACCATTTGTCTATGAAACTCACATGTACACTCACCTGTGAGAACCTGCAGTAACCATGAGAGCATCCAGATGACATTAGTCATGACCGTGACATATTCTCCATTGATCTGAGCGGCACAAAAATAATACAATGAATGAAGTGTATATTTGTACTTTGTGTGCCTACGTCTCTCAATGTTATGATGAATTGAAAATGATGGACCCTAGATGTTGCAAGCAAGGGTAGCCTTATCATGGTTCGAACACAAACTACAGTTTCTTTGTATTGTCTTGTGCTTTCGTTTTAAACATAGCCTACAGTAGCCTACAGTAGCCTACCAATTCCCAGAGCTATCTAGAAGAGTTGCGACATTGAGGGGGCAGAAACTGAGTGCTCGAGCACTGTTCATGCAGCCTGAAAAGTGGACAGAATGGAGTTTGATATTCTTTCTTTTTTTCTTTAACGAGGTCGGCGTAAATACGACCTACTTTAGGCATGTGTGCAACAGGTCAACAGTTTTAGTATTGCAGACAGGACTTGTCCCTATTTGTTAATTCTAAATAGAGGTCTAATTTGTACGAGCCGCCATTGGACTGGCCCCATGAAGTGAACCGAGATGTCGTAAATCTGTTTATACTCGAAATTCGGCGAAGTAACATTTTCATTTTTTTCAATCAATCAATTTCATACAATTTTCTAACGTATAGTCGTGCCTTATCTTAAGTTTGAATGTATTAATTTAATCTCAGCATTTTCCCACTGACAGCCTGTATGTAACCCAACTCATCCACTAACAGTAGGCTATTCATTGATAGGATGCGGTTGTTTTCCTATTATTAGCTGATCTCTGAAATGAAAACTCATAACGTGTAAAAATTCTTCCCATATGAGGCACCTCTACACTGATCTGTATTCTGTACTCCAATTCAAATCAACTGTATTTAGAACACTTTACCTTACCCCCACTGTAACTTCTCCATGTTGTTTCCTGCCGACCGCCGAGATTGTTGTTGACATAGGGGACGTTATTGCCATGAAACGACACTGGCAGTGAGGGACAAAAGCATAACATGCTTTGGTTATGATGCATTATTTTAATAACACAATTTATTATTACAGAATATTTGTTGGTGTGATTTAATATGTACATGTTCATTGGTGATTTGTATGACGACGAGTGGTGGAGCAGCTAGGTAAATCACAAACTAAGGCAAATAAATACCCTATGCTCCAGGAAAGGCAGGAAATCATGTGATCTACTAGAAATAGTCAAGTACTACTCTGCCAGGCTTTGGCAGATTCCTTAAAGCACAAATTAGTGGTTTACAAAAAAAAAAAAAAAAAAAAAAAGAAAAAAAAAAGTGGAGTCCGGACCTAATATAACCTGTCACATCATATGGCTAGTTTAACTTTCTACTTAAAAACAAATACAAAAGACAAAACTCTTTCACTGGTAGTCTGGCACATCATTCCAGATGTTAATTTGGGCATCCAAGCACTGTAGCCTATTATAGAATATAATAGAATAATTTTATTTGCCATTTGATGATATTTAGCATAATATTGTGTTATTTATAGTTTGCCATGGGGAATACATTTAAGTATGGTACTTTGCATGACTGTATTATCTTGATAACTTTTGATTAATATACAATTTCAGTTATTTTTAATTAATTCATCTGTCCAATTAATGGACTCTTGGTCCACAGCACAGTTTTGTGGAGACATATAGCTGTGTCTCCCTGTAACCAGACGTAACCAAATGTGTTCTTGTAAATCAAATGCAAAGCACATTAGTTTGAAGTTTGAACACACGCATGTGTACACACACTTGGGACCCGAATGGAAACAAGACCGGAAGGTCTTTCTCTGTGTTTTCCTTTTGGTTCAATTCTGTGTCAAATTGTATCACTGTACTGTTTTTGCATTGTCTTGGCTAATAAAAGTATCAATCAAGCACACACACACACACAGCTTACATAGTACAAAGCATAGATACAGTCACTAATAAAATATACACCTCATAGAAATAGACCTTTATTACACACAAATAAATATTATTAAAATGTATTGCCAGATAATATATACAGTACATATTTGCACAATATAGACTTGTGAAGTATCGTTATAAACCTACACGCCGTAACTTATAAAGTAGCCTCATTCTATGTGCTTAAATTATTCTTCTGTCACTTTGGGCGTCATCAGATAACTTCTTTCAAGTGAGCTTTCTGGGTGAACCTCATGATGAGAACAGGACATAGACTGGGTCTGTTCTCATCATGAGGTTTTTTGGGTGACAATGAAAGTGTTGATATGATAAAGCCAGGTGACATCAAAAGGACTTTAATTTGAATGTGTGGCTATTTGCATTGGTTCATTTGGCATCATTGGCGCCAGTTGCTGTCTGTGTGAATGTTTATTTACACGCCTATTTTTACTGTATAAAAAGCCATGTCATTTGTACCACATTGGTCAATCTGGTGTGGCACTAACAGTACGTTTTAACAGCGGGCGATGGACAAACAACGTTGGCCGACATTTTCGACATCGGCCGACAAAAGCTCAGAAATTTCGGCCGGTGTCGCCTGCCCATGTCAGCCGGCGTTGCCCGTTCTGCTGCTATCGCCCGAATCGGCGGCTCTCAACCGTACTGTAACTCTACGTTTTAACAGCGGCCGACGCTTTAACAACGTCGCTTTATCGACGCTTTATCAGCGCCATCGGCCGACGAAAGGTCAGCAATTCTTATCTTTTCTGCTGGCGTCGCCTGCCCACATCAGCCGACGACGCCCATTCTGCTGCTATCGCCCGAATTGGCAGCTCTCATAGAAAAATAATGGATGTCGGCCGATGTGGTTTGTCCATCGCCCTCTGTTAAAACGTACTGTACACGTGTGTGTCCTCTGTGGGCTCTGGCCCCACGGTGGAAACTTTGCCTGCTGTATGCTGTGCTTTGCTGAATAAATCAACAATCATCTGAGACCAACTCCACTGCCTGAACTCCATTCTCTCCCAGTACACTAGTATTTAGGGGTATATTCAGCTGGTATAAATGCACAATTTATGCCGGTACAAATTGACCACACTTGCAAGGCAGGAATGTATTGAATGTGTGTGTGTGCGTGTGTGCGTGTGTGTGTGTGTGTGTGTGTGTGTGTGTGTGTGTGTGTGTGTGTGTGTGTGTGTGTGTGCGCGCGCACGCACATGCCCATTTATGATGGATTTATCATGCAAAGAAATATATAAAAAAAAATGAATATTTAAAATTACTATTCTTCTACAATCTCACATGTTGCATCATGGGATTAGTGCTATCCCATGGCAATTGTTGAAAGAAAATACATATACAAAAAGTTATTGATGGACCAAAGGCAAAATAATCAATAGCTACTAGTAGCACTACTAATTAATTGTCAGAGTGAAATTAAGTTTGAACACTGATAATTTCACTCACATGCAAATGTATATTGTCAGTATGATTAACGTCCCATGTAGCCTGAGAACTCTTCTTCCTCCTCTGTTTCAGAGTTTGTGTCTGTAAACAATGCACCGCCTGCTTGTCGGTCAATATATGCATCCTGTGTGCAAGTCTCTGTAGGTCCAGCTTGCAGAATGCCATCGTCAGACAGCGTTTTTCTTTGTGCTCCTGTGTCTCCTGAAGTCCTCAGCAGTGAGTCTGTGGGGAGTAATGGCCACTCCTCACACGGCCTCAGAAAGTCTTTGGCACCCTGTGCTTTGTTATATTCATCCTCATCTTCGTCGTGTGACCCCAGGGTCACATCTTCCTCCTGTGAGCCCAGGGTTACCGCAAACAGATTGACGTGGCCACAAGAATTCTCCTCTCTCATCTTCTTCTCTTCCTCAATACCTTTTCCAATATGTTCCAGAATTCCTGGCTTGTTCGCAACAGACATGGAAGACAAGACTGTTGTCCTTTCACCTTTGCCCGCTGCGTTTGGGCCATGACCCCCTGGTTCCACCCTTTCAGCTGCCAACTCAACACTGCCAGTCAAGCTACTACAACCCACCGAGATGGAGGCGGCGGGCGCCCTTGATTCAGATGTATTCTGGTGGCCTGAGTCTGAGTCAGAGCTTGCACATGAGGAGAGCCCCGCAGCCCCGCCGACAGTCGCTCTGCCACTTTGTAGGTACAAGGCCTCGTCTTCATCTTCCTCTTCCTCATTGTCCTCCTCCAGCTCCATGTTGGGACGCAGTGGACTGCGATTGGTTGCCATCACCTGTTCACGATGTGATTGGATGGAGACCGAGTCGGGTATGATCCTCTCTGGCGTCAGGAAGTATCCATCACTTAGAGAACTTGTCTGAGGAAAGGGGGAAGTAACATGAATTCAGTTTGTAGTTAAAGAGCATGACAGTCTGGAAAAATCTTGTCGGGACGGAGCTTTTTATGCTTAGATGTTACTGTATATTATCCACCAAATGATATCAATAATATGACAATTTGTTCAATTTCATTTGGCTGGTACATGCAACATGCAGGAGAAACAATAACGCGCCCACAGGAATCAGACCGCCAGCCTGCGTGGAGGACCAAGGTTCAGTCAGGTCTTGAGTGATTATGAGGTCTTTCCTTACCTGTGACAATACAGCAGGGAGGGGTTGCAGTCTGCAGAGGAAACCAGTGTAGTACAGACATGAGAAGAGAAGAGCCAGGATACCTCCACCCACCAGCAGGATGGACGTTAGTGAAGATACCGCTGCAGTTACTGCACACACACACACACACACACACACACACACACACACACACACACACACACACACACACACACACACACACACACACACACACACACACACACACAAAAACATTGTGTTTCACTCACGTTTGTAACAGTTCTGGTTCTGTAGTTATCTGTAGTATCAGCAGCATAGCATTTTTAAGTACCAGTAGACATCATACCAACCTCTGCTTGGCTCCAGTCTACTGGTATAAGCACATTTCCATTCTGAGGGCAAATGGTTCTTCTTATTGTTAGTGATCTCAGGTTTTACTTTGATGCAGTACTTCACCCCAACCTCCAGGTTCTCAACACGATAACTGGTGTCACTTGTATCTTGCTCTGTCACCTGAAGAAAACAAACAGTAAACATGATTTGAACTACCAACTACAATGTGTCTGCTAATTCAGGCACGCTATTGATAAAAGTAACCAGTCTATCACGCTGGCCCAGTTTATGTGTGGAGGAGATTGTCTTACCTTTTCCTCGGGCTGTTCATCTTTTCTACAGTATATTTTGTATTGATAATGATCTTTCTGGAAGTCGGTGATTTTCTCAGAGCTGTTGTCAGGCTTAGGCATCGAAATGTTCACCTGGATACACGTCCCACATCCTGCTACTGACAGCACCGGTGGACCTATGACAGCTGACACACAGTTGTTATTATAGTGTTGTTATACATTTATAAATAAAGTGTGTGGATGTGCGTGTCTGATTGTAGTTTTAGAACCATTCATCCGATCAGCATTGTGCTTGACAAGTGTTGAGCAGATGAGCGGTTCTCAGAACCAGGTGTTTGTGATCCAAATGGTGGCCATTTCCCAAACAAGCACTGCAACAACGTATATTTAATTGGGACTGTAGGCCTCTGGGAGGACTTCGGTATGCCAGCCATGGAAAGGAGCAACACCCTCTATTCTGCCTTTTCTGATTACATTTACAGTATGAGCATTAGGATGATTAGGATGATTATTTTCATAATTTATTAATCTGCAGATTGTTTACTCGGATTATGACACAGATTATGACAGTATTTTTAGCCTTAGTTGACAACTAATTGGATAATCGATTTGATTATGATTAATTGATTAACTGTTGTGGTCCTAGTGAGTATAGACTAATGCTAGTGATAATAGTAGTAGTAGTAAAAATCTGAAGACTGAAAATGTTTTTCCTGCCGCAAATCTGCACTGATTTCATTAAATGACCACTATGAAATCCTCGGGACTGAAATCAGTCCCCAGGACTGACAACTGTAAGCCCAGCGTATCCGATACAAATCAAGCTAGTAAACAAATGTTTAAAGTGAAAAAGTTGTGTTGACCTACTGTCAATGAAGGGAGTGAAGGTGCAATGTTTGGACTCTGGAGACAAGGACTTCTCGAATGACGCTTGGACAGACAGAGTGTACCTCCTGTCAAAGTGTTTCAGCTTCAGCCTCATTCTGGTGTTGGATGTTTTGGAGGTGTTGTTGAAGGTTTTGTTGTTGACTCTGTACAAAGAAAATTATGGAAGGGAAACATTCAACACTTATTTACGCCCCATCTTTGGAATGGACGTCAGACAGCAGGCATATCACAGTACATAGCATTTAAGATTCATTATGTTTAATAGTAATAGAACGATTTTCGGCTTATGAAATTCAATTTTCATAACTAGTATCAGTGTAAATAAATGATCGAAACAAGAGTGTCCGATAATTTCTTCTAAATGCGCAAAAATGGACTGGTACAACAACCACATTAATTGAAAACCGTGTCTCTGATACTGACTCTCTCACCTCATGCATTTATAGATATTGAAAAACAAAATACCAAAAAAAAAATAATCTTTTTCTTTTGTTTAAAGCCCGTACCTGCACTTGGGAAAATGCTGCTACAATACATGTTTGCACTTCCACTTTGCACTTGATGGAGCAGAAATGTGTTACTGAAACATTTTTTCTGCTTCTTGCACTTTCAAATTATAAGCAATAAATGTTCACCTTGCCTTTTTGATTTTCCACTAATTGGTGATTGAAAAAATCGGCCAAAAGCCTGATCGATCGATCGATCTCTAATGTTTAACTTCCTGAAAGCGTCCTGGTGGTCTGGATGTTCTGGGAACCCTACCACATACCCCACAGAGTGGCTTGCCAGGACCGGGCTGGCGCCCTGGGCACGTTTCTGTGGATTGGGAAGTTCTGGGGACCTCCCAGGGATCACAGTTACACACAGTTACAGCACTTATGTCACATAGGTGTGATTTTTTCCCTTAAAGGTGTGGTGAAACAGTTAATTTGGGCATTTTATTTTGAAGTTTCGGCCTCAAATGGAAGAATCTTAGTTTCAGACCCAATCAGAGCGCCACGTCCCTCCAGGCTTTTGCATATGGGATGCCTTCGTCACTTCCCTCTCATGAGACCCTTGTCAGCAAAGTGCATTTTCATTTGTGATTCTTTCTAACATATACAGGTATACATATTTTAGAGAGATGACTAAGTTTAAACCGAGTAATACACTGTCTGGAGACTGGAGGTCACATTGTAGGAGGATTAAACATGGAAAGTAACGATGAAACTTGAACAAAAACACCTGTAGGCAGGCACGTGCACACACGCACGCACTGAGACACACACACACACTTCCGCCAGGGTGGTGGTTGATTTAAAAGGGCAGCATATTGTTCAGTTCCCATCTCCAGTCATTTTCAGACACTATGTGGTCACAGCTGTATCACTGGCCCTGCTCAGCAAACGGATGGAAACTTTAACCGCTCTCACACAAAGTGCGTGACAGACGTGGACAACACGTGAAAGTCAGAGCTGCGTAGGTAGAACTCAGTCAAAAGTTCCATTCTATCCAAAACACAAGCAAGGAACAACTAGGAAAAAGGTGTTTTAGTTGAAAATATGTTCACACTGGCCTTAATTTCCGGGCCTGTTGAGAACTCTTGTTTTCACCTGCTTTGGGTGGGCCTGTCTAGTGTTTCAATGGACGGACAGATATCAGTCAAAAGGGAGACATCAGGCAACCATAGTATGTGGCCTGATGGACGGACGGACAGACTGACTGACTGGCAGATTTTGCAGGAGTTCATAGTAATCTGCAACCTATGTCACAATCGTGCCACCAGCATAATATTTTCTTTTTGCATTTATCCCTTTTTAGGACATTGATTTGCATCATTTGAAGCGATACATTTTGTATCAGGGATGGGCCTTTGGCTGGCCATACAGAATGTCACAATAGCCAGCACTGTGTGAGTACATGGCGAATAAACCTGAAGATTCCAGACGTCTGACTTCCTGATAATACATAATAATATAAACTATCTCTTACAGGTCCAATGTCCAACCAACGCTGGAATATACAGCAACAGAACATTCAAACATCAACTACAAACAGCCATCAGGGACTGTTACCTGAGGTGTACAATGCTTTCTAAATTAGTGCTTTGTCAACATTTCAAAAATGTTAATAGCAGATGTACTGTATGTACAAGCTCACATTGCATGACTTTGTGCTATGCTGTAAGCTTGTGCATCTGTTATAAATAAGAACAACCAACGCTAAGCAGACAGACAGACAGACAGACAGACAGACAGACAGACAGACAGACAGACAGACAGACAGACAGACCTGCGGAGGACAATGTACTGCGTCCCTGGTGGCGTTCCTGGCCCTGGGTCCCATGTGAGGACATGGTGGAAGTTTGTGGACTTGACCTTTAGGTTGACTGGAGCAGGCAGAGAGCTCAGTGCTGGGGCAGACAACACAACACACACACACACACACACACACACACACACACACACACACACACACACACACACACACACACACACACACACACACACACACATTAGGGCTCACAAGCTTGCAGAAATTCTGTTGTTCCTTTACAGTATATAACGTTTATGTATGTTTTTCAATGATATTTGTTTAAGAAACGCCATAGACAATAAAGATAAATTAATGTTTGCTTTGAGACCTAATTAATTAATTTGGTTAAATTAATTATGTCAAGTATGACGATTCATTTACAAAATAATCCCTGAGAAGCTAATTATTACTTGCAGCACACTGTTTAAACCAGGGCTGGGCAGGTTGACTATGGACCGGAACTAGACTTTGAATAGCTTTGACACCCAGGCTTTCATGACTTTGAACAGTGTGAGCAAAGGTCCACAATAATTGCACAATTTGCACCTCATAAGTCAACATTATCATACACCACAATTGTTCAGGCTGACCGGTTCCTTTCTGTTTCAATTCTTTCTCTAAAAATGTGTGTGTGTGTGTGTGTGTGTGTGTGTGTGTGTGTGTGTGTGTGTGTGTGTGTGTGTGTGTGTGTGTGTGTGTGTGTGTTACCAGCTATCTTACCACTGTAACACTGTATCATCATCATCATGAGATAGCAGGTGACATGGATTTTCATCTCTCCTCATTCAGCAGACCTGAGTGGGTCTCCTCTTTCAGACTGCATAATCCTTTGCTGTGGAAACAGGTTCAGGGTGTGTTCATTCAACAGCCTATTATTGTTATTAAGCAATAAGCAGTGGCAATGAAAGTGGGCAAATGCATCATAGTAAAATAATAAAATAATAAATACAATAGAATAAACTTGGCTACTGTACCATGCCAGCCAGACACGCTGCTGTTGTTTTTTTGTCCAAGATAAAAAAAAACAAGAAGTGAAACAAAGTCGAATGTTTCATCCAGGCGAATTGTAGATACGATACCAGCTGTACGTCTTACTATACAGTATGAGTGTACTGTGTGTCAAATGGTCAAATCTGCTATACTGAAAATAAGAAGACATCCGTCTGCGTACTTCAAAATAAAATATCTCTTTTGACCCCCCCCCCCCCCCCCCCCCCCCTCTCTCTCTCTCTCTCTCTCTCTCTCTCTCTCTCTCTCTCTCTCTCTCTCTCTCTCTCTCTCTCTCTCTCTCTCTCTGTATTGTGAAGGATTGCATTGAATTGTGTTACTACAGCGTGATAGAGTCATTGGAGTGCTCACTGAGACGCCTCGCCGCTTGCAGTTTCCCTTCGTCATCAGGGCGTGGGGTTCAGGGAATCACGTGCTGATCGGCGAGAAGGCGTTTTAACCATAGAGTAATAAAATAGAGGTTTTAACTCTTGAGAGCGTAAACATGAAACCAAATGGACCCTTTCATGTTTATGCTCTCAAAGAGTTACATCAGGTTAACCAGCTCTAAACACGTGTTAAATAACTTGATGAGAGATATCTGTGAGTGGAGAGAAGGCTCTTGTTTATGCTGTTATGTTGTTAATATGTGTGTGTCCTAAATATCTACAATAGCCTAAGCGTTTGACCAAACGTATTGTTCTGCACTCCGAACACTGCGAAACATATTAGAAATAGTATGCCTTGGCTTGAGTCTGAACTTGAACCCAGAGCCATGGGTCGCACGAGAAGTCGGCCCGCCGCGAAGTCGGCCCGAATCGTGTGGAGAGGTCGGGCCGCGGCTGTGGAGAGGTCGGGCCGCGGCTGTGGAGAGGTCGGGCCGGGGGAGTGGAGAGGTCGGGCCGCGGCTGTGGAGAGGTCGGGCCGGGGGAGTGGAGAGGTCGACCCATGTCTGTGGAATAGTTAGTTACTTAGTGAGCTAGTGTCAGCTGTTTTAGGCCCTTGTATATCATTATCCTTATTATTGTGCACTTTTTAAGGCTACAACAGAATGTAGAAGATTAATTGTCATGTTGATCTAGTGAATTGACTGCTTTGTTTCCCTGGTCCAGCAAAAGTGATGTGATTGACTGATAATTGCTGAGGGTATGTTCACACTTGGACCCGAGGTGAAATTGCTTGCTAATGGCTTCAATAACTTTAAAGTAAAATTAACTCCAGACAACTCATGATCAACTCTATGAAATAACTCCAAGCCAATTTAACTCTAAAGGTGTTGAAATACACTTTGGAAGTTGAAATCAACTCTGAGAGTTCAGGCATGTGTCAACCTGTTAGCCATTGCTATAGTCAAAACAAACATTTTGTATCCTAAAGCATAGAATGTATCCTTTCCCACATGGAAAGAACTTATAAAGAATATGTATGTTCATATATGTACATATATTTGGCATATATAAGACATATATGTCACATTCAGGTACATATATGTATATACGGTGGACATATATGTCACATTCCGGTACATATATGTATATAAGGTGGACATATCTGAGACTTATATGTCACATTCAGGTCATATATGTATATAAGGTGGACATATATGGTTGCATATATGCCGCCTTCAGGTCCAAATATGTGTATATCTGTAGGTAAGGAGGACATATACGGCCCTTATATAGCACATACATCCCACATTAAGTCCATATGTGCAGATAAGTAGATCATACAGTTGTGTTCAAAATAATAGCAGTCTGTTTAAAAAATGAATAAAGTCCAAAATCCTTATAGTGGTTTTTATTTCCATGCATTGGGAACACTGCACATTATATTCTAAATCAAAACATGAAGAAAAAAGCAGAAATTATTTAATTACTTTACAGAAAATGAAGAAAAATGAACATTGGGCTGTTCAAAAAGAAAATAGCAGTGTCTGCATTTCACTTTACAAACTCAAATATTTACTGTATTAACTGAAAAATATCCAAGATTAAGCATTCATGTGAATCACTAAACTAATATTTAGTTGTATAGCCACTGTTTTTGAGAACCGCTTCAGGGATCATGGATCAGTTTGGATACATCAAAATACTTGAAGAGGTCATGTTGCCTTATGCTGAAGAGGAAATGCTCTTGAAATGGGTATTTGAACAAGACAACGACCCCAAACACACCATGCAGCAAGCAGCTTCTTGGTTCCAGACCAACAAAATTAAAAAAAAATAAAAAAAAGAAAAAATAAATATCAATATTGTATCGTGAGATGAGTGAATCGTCCCACCCCAGTCACTGGTGTTGAGAGGAACGGTGGAGAAATTCTAGCACTGTGAAAGGCCTAGCACATAATACACCATGTAAAGCTCATAATAAGTGTTAGGTAAATAGGTAGCAATAATTACATGAATAGATTGTGTAAAAAAAAAAAGCTTTATATTTTATATTACTTTTGCTTGCAAGTTAATTCAGTCACAGATTGAATTAAATCTGACAGACTTTAGACAGGAAATAATGTAGAAATTACAGTTAGGAATAAAAAGACTACAACATAAGACATATATAGAATTAACAGGAATGTTTAGAATGCTAGGAATGTTTACATTTAAAGAAAAGGGGATGTTGTGATATCTGATGTTAGGTTGCTATGATTTTTCCCCACTAGATGGCATGATGCTAGCCATGCAAACCTAGACATACAGTATATGGGCCACACCTACAAACATTTGCAGATCTTAGAGTAGGATGTATGACCTGTATGCTGCCAGCCCTACCAGTTCCAAATAAAGTGACATATCAAGAACCCAAGTTTCTTCATTGCTTGAGAGAAACATTACAATGACCAACATCATCCATCATTTCAGAACATCTGGGGGAAAAATGCTATTGTTGAGTCAGGCAAATCGAATTTTAGCAGCATCAAACCTATAGCAGTTTACTTTGTAACATGACCTCCTAGACAGGAAATAAAGCAGAAATTACAGTTCAGAGCTGGAAATTTCTGACACTAGACACAGAATTCTGTCTATTAAATGATACACATTAGACTTCTATATGCATGACTGAAAAAGGATAGAATTAACATGCATAGATGTATTTTAGAAAATCTTTAAGATGTCAAGATTTGAATGAAATACCGACAAATAAGTACATATAAGTGTTTTAAAAATGCTATACTCCTCTTGCCGTTGTCGGCATCGTCAATTAAACATTTGAATGAAATACTGAAGCCATGGAAGGAGAACGTTCTAAAAGATTCAAGATGATCATCAACTGTAAAATCTAAGCCAAAATGACCGTCATGCTAGTGTTGAGAGATTTCCAGCTTTGATTACAACAAAGAATTCTGGCTCTACTAAGACGTCAAATCGTTCTGAGATGATGGAATGATGGATGATGTTGGTCGTGGAAGGAGAATGCTCTGAAAGCATCATGGGCAAATATATTCAATTTCAAGATCAAAGGAAAAAAATCAAAATGACCTGTCATACAAGTGTTAAGGGATTTCCAGCTTTGAACACAAAGAATTCTGGCTCTACTAAATGCTGAAATGTGAAAATCTTGACTTAACACTTGCATGATGGAAGAAAAAAACAGGTCAGAAGTAGCAGGTGGAATTAATTTCAAATTGTCAAATTTCTTAGATGATGGAATGATTGATGCTGTTGGTGCTATTTGAGCATTTCATTGTGGTTAATGAATGTGCAGACAAAGTCTACTTTGCGTCCATCATAAACATCTCTGATTACAGCAGGATCCCTGTCCTCAAATCGGTGTCTTTTTATGTTTTCCCAGATCATGGTCCTCCAACAGTGTTTTAATTTGACTTTTTATGGGAAGATATAAGAAACACTGGTCTTTCTGTGCGTCCACTTTAGCAATTACCTGGTCGCAAACATGGCACTTCACAGTGTGAGGAAATTCCTCCATGTTGACATGCACATTTTGCATACGTAGTGTATTTCTAAAACATCTTTAACTGTGTCGAATGATTTGTAAAAGAGGGACTTAGACCCACTCACAGTTGGACCACCACTCACATTCATCAGTTTCATGATATCCTCTAAAGCTTTGTTTGTTAACCCATGTTTTAGTTTTAACGCAAGCAGGAGTAGTTCTACTTGTTCTTTTGTTGCCGTTTTCTCAGCTGGACCGATATTGTCATCTGGCTCCTCGGGTGGAATGGAAGATTGGTCTAGTGATGGTTCCTCTGGTGGGGTGTATAGTTGTTGGTCCATCTGTGGATCCTCTGCTCGAGTGAATAGGTGTTGGTCCATCTGTACATTTTAAAGACAATTTGGAATTAATTAATTGAAATATGATTGTGATTGTGAAGTGGTAATTAAATCCTATATGGATGCTTGGGTTGAATCTACTACGCACAAATAGAATACAAAATGTATTTGCAACATTTCGGCCCTACTTGATGAAGTCGGTCAGACTTCATCAGGCATTACCTTCAACTTATCTAGTTACATTTTCCCCACACGACTGTCCTCTGTAGGTGTCATATTGACTAAGCAGATCAGCTATATAAAAATGTAACAAATAGTCTTTTCAGTGGTACTAAAATCCTATATGGATGTCTGGGTCAAATCTACACACTCTTCTACTGTAACTTACGGGGTCTGTAGAAAGACATCCATCCGTCTGTGAACTTGGTGTGTCAGTCGCCATGTGAATGACCTGTGAATTTTAAACACTTGATTAGCCTGATTGACAGAGTCGCACACATTGCATTAGGTTACTTTAGTACTGGATCAAAACAAATGTAATTCCTGAATTATGAACTAAATGCGCCTTGGTGGGATCTACGGGGGCAGGAAGTCCCTTCACAAATAGAATACAACCTTTATTTGCAACATTTCGGTCCTACATCAGACTTCATCAGGCATTACCTTCAACTTATCTAGTTACATTTTCCCCAGACGACTGTCCTCTGTACGTGTCATATTGACTAATATGAAATAATTTGAACGCCCAGTCTCATGAGGGATCAGCCTTGTTATATAAAAATATAACAGTCTTTTCAGTGGTACTAAAATCCTATATGGATGTCTGGGTCAAATCTACACACTCTCCTACTGTAACTTACGAGGTCTGTAGAAGGACATCCAAGCTCCGTCTGTGAACTTGGTGTGTCAGTTGCCATGTGAATGACCTGTGAATTTCAAACACTTGATTAGCCTGATTGACAGATTGCACTGAGTCGCACACATTGCATTAAGTTACTTTAGTACTGGATCAAAACAAATGTAATTCCTGAAATATGAACTAAATGCGCCTTGGTGGGATCTACGGGGGCAGGAAGTCCCTTCACAAATAGAATACAACCTTTATTTGCAACATTTCGGTCCTACATCAGACTTCATCAGGCATTACCTTCAACTTATCTAGTTACATTTTCCCAACACGACTTTCCTCTGTAGGTGTGCATAAGAACCTTTGTTGGAGACTACAAAAAATATTTCACTAAAACTAGACTAAGATTATAAATTGTTATTCAATACATTAAGACAAAGTCAGAAATTAGTGAAAAAAGTCGCTAAACCGTGCCAGGCATTGATTGACTAACATGAAATAATTTGAACGCCCAGTCTCATGAGAGATCAGCCTTGTTATATAAAAATGTGACATACAGGGTATAGTCTTTTCAGTGGTATTAAAATCCTATATGGATGTCTGGGTCAAATCTACACACTCTTCTACTGTAACTTACAGGGGCTGTAGAAGGACATCCAAGCTCCGTCTGTGGACTTGATGGGTCAGTGAATTTCAAACACTTGATTAGCCTGATTGACAGATTGCACTGAGTCTGACAGATTGCACTGAGTCACACATATTGCATTAAGTTACTTTAGTACTGAATCAAAACAAATCTAATTCCTGAAATATGAACTAAATGTGCCTTGGTGGGATCTACGGGGGCAGGAAGTCTAATGATGAGATAAAAGTCTTTACTCGGTAAGGTCACTGTCGACTACACTTCACAAATAGAATACAAACTTTATTTGCAACATTTTGGTCCTACATCAGACTTCATCAGGCATTACCTTCAACTTATTTAGTTACATTTTCCCAACACGACTGTCCTGCATAAGACCCTTTGTTCTTCGAAGACTACACAAAAAAATATTTCAGTAAAACTAGACTAAGATTATAAATTGTTATTCAATACATTAAGACAAAGTCAGAAATTAGTGAAAAAAGTCGCCAAACTTACGGGGGCTGAAGAAGGACAGCCAAGCTCCGTCTGTGGACTTGTGGACAGTCACCCTGCGAATAATCTGTGAATTTCAAACATTCGATTAGCCTGATTAACAGAATGCACTGAATTGCACACAATGCATTAAGTTACTTTAGTACTGGATCAAAACAAATGTAATTCCTGTACTGTCCAACCACCAGTCAGGCTGTGCATTGGCAAGCAGGCAAGAAATATACAGTTCAGTCAAGACAACTCAAGAGGGGTTTAATATTCATTTATTGAATATAAAATAAGCAATATATTTATCATGGTTTGGCGGATGAATTGGATCTGCTTTTTGGGTACTCAGATCAAGCGCAACAGTCCTGACCTTAAGGACTCCGAATCCCCCGTACCCAAAGGGCAGATCCAAATCTACAGGTGGTAGCTGGGGTGGAGGAGGGTTAGCAGCAAAATGATTAAGCATAAGCAGAACAGCAGTATCAGGGTGAGCAGCAGCAGCAGCAGCAGCAGCAGCAGCAGCAGCAGCAGCAGCAGCAGCAGCAGCAAGCAAGCAGGAAGAGCAATACAAACTTACAGTTTAAATAGCCTGTGAGAGCCTGTGATTGGATGAAGTCAATCATGTGAATGTGATGCTGAGGCGGCCCTTTAAAGGGCCGGCAGCGACTGCACTGAGGTTTCCTGAATGAACTTGCTATGCGCTTGTCTATGACCAGCGCACCGCTCATTTGCGATTTGGCCTGTGTGTGTGTGTGTGTGTGTGTGTGTGTGTGTGTGTGTGTGTGTGTGTGTGTGTGTGTGTGTGGGGGGGGGGGGGGGGGGGGGGGGGGGGGTATTGTACAGTACAGACGGAATTATCTGTATGGGTTTATGTTGCACTAATACAACAAAACGAACTAAAATGGATTTAAGATCAATGATGCTGGCTGTCGTAACTTTGTCTATACTCTAAGCCAGGGGTTTTCAACAGGTGGTCCGGGGACCACCAGTGGTCCTTGAGAGGGTTCCAGGTGGTCCCCAGGCTAAATGATGGAAAGTTGTTTAACCAGATGTAACTCTTGAGAATGTAAAAATGAATCCGAGAGTGTTAAAATGAAACCAAATGGACCCGCAAGGGTCCATTTGGTTTCATTTTACTTTTTATTAGCTCCTCTGCTAACTTTTTATTAGCTCCTCTGCTAACGTGGGGGAGGGGGAAACTCCATATGTGGTTTCCACACCTTATAATAGAGCATTTTAACAGAAAAAAAATATTTTTGGGTGATATCTGACAAAAGTGAAATCACTTCCCCTACCTTTAAGACAAAATCTCAAGTGATCTGTGGTCTGTGAAGCGGCAGCTCAGAACTTCTTCTTCTTCTTCTTCCTCTTGTAGACGCAACATCCGGTCAGCTCTATCAGGCGTGACGTAGCAATGCAAAAAATAAATTGCTTTGCTATACACTGTGAAGTGCAATAATGTTTACAACAGTAATTACCTTGCTTTGCAATTTCCTTTTTCTTTTTATTCTTTTTTATAACCGTTGGGCTACGTTACGTCACATCCGGTTAAATAAATATAATATTTATTTACTCTGAGGAGCAAGTCTGGGACCAGCGCGCGAGTCCCGCTTTTTTTATAGTCTCGCGTGTTCTACAGATGAAACATATGAGCGAGTCAACGCGAGATTTTTATTTGAATGAGCGCCGGCCAGGGAGAAGACCGAGAAGACAGGATCGTCAAAACAAAATGTATTGTTTTTAAAATGTTTGCGTTAATTGTTAATTGTGTGGTAACGAGCCATTGAAAACCAATTTCTTGCTGAAGGGGAACTAGTTGGACCAATACTGGTGGAATGGCGTGAAGGTCGCAAGAGAAACAAGGAGGCGCCTTGGTCAATATACTCTGCAAATGTTCAAAGTGTTGCATGTAAGTGGACATTTCTCTCATTGCTGTTACATAGTCGGTGTTATGAACCATGGCATGAATGACAGCGTGAACAGAATCACAGCCGTGGTTCAACTTTTTAACATTGATAACAAAGCTTGCGCATCGTCTTTCCCTACTAGTTTAATTAGGCTTATATGATCTACCAGGCTACTGTTTTCACGATTTTAATTCATTTAATCTCAATCAAGTAGTCTAAAGATTGCAATGTATCCCGTTAAAATAATCTATATGTGGCAGTGCATGTAACTGACACGGGCACACCCCCTGTTTGAAAGGTCTGACGATGACGAACGAAGCAAAAATAATGCAGACTGCACTGACTGTGACGAGATAAAACGGCTATCTATGATGACTAAAATACGACGAGACGTTTGTGGCTTATGGTTGACGTGACGAGACGACAATGTAGTGGATTGACGAAAAGGTTTCAAAACCGCACTACGCACACCGTCACCGCTTGTTGCAACTGAATCAAAGCAATGAAGCAGTCTCGAAGTCTCCCTTCTTCACTAGATCAGAGCCATCTAGTAGAAGAGTTGCGACATTGAGGGGCCAGGAACTGGGCGCTCGAGCGCTGTTCATGCAGCCAGAACAGGGACAAACTGGTGTTGTAAATGCGTTTTCAACGACGGCGGCGTAAATAAGTGCTATTTTATGCATGTTCTCAACATGTAAACGGTATTGTACAGATTTAATTTCATTAATGCATTTCTGATGCATTTCTGCCTACTTCAGGTTCCGGACTTGTCCTCATTCTCTATTCAAGTCTAAGTAGAAGAGACGCCATTGAGCTGGCCCTATGGATTGGACGGAGTTGTCGTAACCCAAGTTCCACAGTGCGTGCGATCCAACCCCCCCCCCCCCCCCCCACACACACACACACAGAGCTGGCGTCGTCGGAACGGACACTGTTACTTCAAGGACTGATGGCCTACTCGGCCTATGGCTCTAGTCTAGCTCACCATAAACTGAAGAAACAGCACAGGGAGGATTTATTTGTAAGTAGCCTAGAGCAGGGCTAGGGATCTAGGGCATGGGGGAAATGCCCCCCTAAATGCCCAGACTGCCCCACCAAACACGATGGCATGCAAAACCACCCAAGATATTTCAAATCAAAGTGCTTATAATTAAAATGATGTTATAACACTACGACTGCTACTAACTACAGCTGTGTCACCACTAAACCAACAGAGTTTTCTGTTTTCAATGATGAAATGCTGAGTCAGACCTTTAGCTTTATGCATGCTGCGTGTCTGTTGCAACTTCAACAACAACTGATGTTGTTATTGATTGAGAGCAGTATCACTGCATACATACATATACATGCATTACTACCAGTCATTCCACGATTACACTGTATCTTAGGTCTGTCACGATTACACTGTATCTTAGGTCTGTTCTGATCCCTATGTGTTTATGTGAGGTCTGTTGTCTCTGATGTCTGCAGTCTGTGAACCACCTAAAATGTATTGAACGTGACCCCTCAGATCTACGGCTGCTGGGTGCTGGCTGGAGCGTTTGCAGATTTCGCTAATGGTCTTGAAATGATTGGCAAAATTTCCGCTTCTCTCCTTGATCTGTCCCTGAACAATGACAAGAATACCATTCACTACAATGAAATGACTAAAGACCTGTAAGTACTTGTATCCACTTGAGGAGTAAAAGTTTCATTTTGCTTACTCAAATGACAATCTTATAGATATCACTACGTAGGTTCACAGCTGTGTGTGTTTGCGTGTGTGTGTGCGTGTGAACGTGCGCACGTGCATGTGTACAATGTGCATGCATGTGTTTGTTTTTGTGTGTGTTGTCATCCAGAAATGGCAAATGTGTGAGACGCTCTAGTGAAGCCACTGTGGTGAACAGAGTGCAGCTCTCACTCTGCGTGTTGGTGAATTTGGTGAGTTCCAGACTATAAAAAATAAGATAAGATATAGGATATATAGTCTATGCATAATTGCACTTTATCTAGGAAGGATTGTTAGTCAGTTTTTTTTAATTTTGGTGTAATTTGTCATGTAATCCCAGGTGGGATTGAAGGAAATGGTGACATGACACAGATATAAAAATGTAATTGATTTAATTGATTGAATGATTAAGCGATTCATCAATTGATTGAATGATGATGATTGATTAAATCAATATAAGATAATATAGCGATTAAATGAGGTGAAATGAAATTACATTTTATACAGACAAATCAGTTCTGAATTAACCATTAAGCATGTTGCAATGTTGTAAATTGCATTCAATATTTGGTGGTGTGGTTCTACTCCTGTCATATTCTCTAGATTACATAGAGATAGATAGATTATCTTAAAACCAGCATCTGATATCACAAATCCCCCAGATATCATAAGATAGAGAAGAATCATTGACACATTGAAATCTTTGTGTGTGTGTGTGCATGTCACTGTGTATGTTTGTGTGTGTGTTTGCATGCAATCCAGTAAAAGAAGAGGATGGTGCACAGTCTAAGTATACTACAGATGCAGATGTGGTCTTCTACAAGACCTGTCCTAACTGTCTGGTCAGAATCTACAAAGCAACCTACTCTGGACAAGAGGCACGAGTTCTCTTCTTCCACAGTAAGTGACAGACCTACACATGCACATGTTTGTTGCCTGGTACAGAGACTGCTAGTCCTGACTCTTGCCTTGAGTAACGCGCGTGTGTGTGTGCGTGTGCGTGTGCGCGTGCGTGTGCGTGCACGTGTGCAGGAAGAGAAGGACAACACCTGGAAGTTGAGAAGCTGTTAGCTTCTGAAGAACACATGAAGAAATGGGCCAAATGTCTGAAGTTCAGTGTAGATCCTCACTGCCTGTATGATGGGAAGGCTGGTATGTATCAATAACATACTCGGGCCAAAGGCAAGAGCTTATGCTTTCACCACTGTCTGTCCTAGTGTGTCATAGAGATGTACACACAAATTGAGATTTCTTTCATTGAGTAAAAGGGGGGAAATTACTGTTATCATTATGTCCCTATAATGGTGATGTAAAAGGTCGTTACAGTCTGTCTGTGGGTTTTATAAATATTTCAAGGTGTACTAGGTAACTTTAACTGGTGGTCTTGCCGGTACTGCAGTTTTCAGATTTGTTCGTTAGTTTTTAGTTTTACATTTTCCAGCATTCCTTACGCTTTAAGTCACATTTTGATTATAATTGTTATTGATTATAATTAAAAGTAATATCTATATGCTTGTGATAATAACTACATTGGATCCATCGGAACAAACATTATTTTTTATTTCCTGAATAGAAACTCTAAGCTGCAGAGCACAGCTCATCCCAGAACAATGTGCACCTCTGACCAAGACTCTGCCAGCTTCTGAGAAGAACAGGGTTAGTTTAGTGTTTGCTATCTAATTTCCAATGTGTAATACTGTATTCTGTCTGATGCCTCGTATGCGGTAAAGCATAGCTGCTGCTTTACAGCAATGGCAGTTAAAGGTAGGGTAAGTAATTTGAAATCCATCGTGTAGTACCAGCCTGGTGCGCCCAAGAGTAGCTACACTATCTGAACCAGCTGCTCGATCCTGATTGGAGGAGAATTCACCCTCCACCTGGGGAACTTTTATTAGCTCCTCTGCTAACGTGGGGGAGGGGAAAATCCATATATGGTCTGCACACCTTACAGTATAACAGAGCATTTTAACAGAAAAAAAATAGGGTGGTATCTGACAAAAGTGAAATCACTTCCCCTACCTTTTAAGAAATATGTTTAAAAAAATGTCCTTGTGAATGGAATTGTCAAGCAGATTGCAGGTTATTTGTTTTGCTTTCAGGGGGTAATTCCAGACCCTCTAGCATTCAGGAGTTGTAGCTCCAGAGGGCAGAGCACAGGGACAGGTGAAACCATATGCATTGATACTAGATACCATTCCATTATTAAACTGTATTTGAGGTCTTGTTATCTCTGGTCCCTGTGTGTTACTATGTCAGTGCTCTGTATGTGAGGTCTGTTGTCTTTGAACAACCTAATGAAGTACTACTACTACCACTACTAAGTACTACTAAATAAAAGGCACAATGTGACTCTTCAGATCTACGGCCAGTGGGTGCTGACTGGAGCGTATGCAGATTTCCAGGCGGGTTTCGAAATGATTGGCAAGATTTCCACATCTTACCTTCATCTGTCTCTGAAGGATGACAAGCATACCGTTCAGTACCATGAAATGAACACATACCTGTAAGTACTTTTATCCACTTTCCAGTGCTTTCTTAAATGACAATTCTACACACATCAAGACATACGTTTTAGTTCATTGTGTGTGTGTGTGTGTGTGTGTGTGTGTGTGTGTGTGTGTGTGTGTGTGTGTGTGTGTGTGTGTGTGTGTGTGTGTGTGTGTGTGTGTGTGTGTGTTCATGCAGAAATGGTAAATGTGTGAGTCGCTCTAGTGGTGCCACTGTTGTGGATGGAAAGATTACAGCTCTCACTCTGCGTGTTGGGGAATTTGGTGAGCCTATATAAAGATATAAGATATATTATACTGCATATAGTATTCATGTGTACAGTATCTATGTGGTATGTACAGTATAAGGCCGGATGTCATACCATCAGGAAGGATTGTTGTCAGCTGTTTTCTTTCTGTGTAACATGTCATATAATTATATACTGTAGAGTAGGTCTAATGAAAGGTCTTACTGAATTCATTCCTCCAACATAAGATGAATGAATAAATGAAATTAACCATTTATTGAGTTTAATGGTGTGACTTTACTCCTGTCAAATACTGTGTAGAATATCTTAAAACAGAACTTGAGATACAGTTATTGACATTAAAGTGTGTGTTTGTGTTCTAGTGAAAGAAGAGGATGGTGTACAGTCTAAGTATACTGCACATGCAGAAGTGGTATTCTAACAGACCTGTCCTAACTGTTTGGTCAGAATCTACAAAGCAACCTACTCTGGACAAGAGGCACGAGTTCTCTTCTTCTACAGTAAGTGTGTCTGTCTGCAGAATGCGTTTTTTGTTTATTTTCAATAAGGTCACAACATCAACTGCGTGTGCAGGTGCGTGTGCGCGTGATTATAGGAAGAGAAGGAAAAGATTTGGAGCTTGAGAAGTTGACGGCTTATGAAGAATCCATGAGGAAACAAGCAGAATGTCTTAAATTCTTACCAGAGTCTAACTACATGTATGGTGGGAAGCCTGGTATGTTTTTATTGTTATAATCTGAGCAGTACTTTGCCCACCCATACACTCCCATCCATGGGCCAAGGATATGGTGGCTCATTGTTGAGGCCCCGAAATTTTCACATCAGCCTAATGATGGCAGTATAACAGGGTCTTTAATGTTTTGGCCTATAACTCTTGAACTGTAGAAACCATGACACATTTCCAAAATATGGATGACATGTTGAAAGTGTTTACTTTTGTTTGTAGGTGATTTTCCTAAATATTTAACCAATCGTATGTGTACTATATGACGAATAATAACTACAACAGAACACACACTTGTTTTTTTTTTGACAGTCTAGGTTGGCTTAGGGTTGACGACAGAGTCCAACATCTCGCAATGGGTCTGGTCCACAAGATTCGATACTCTACCAAAATACCCTTGTACCTCTCCAAATACTTCCTAAATGTCAATGAGGTTCACTCCCACAACACCAGAGGGAGTGCCACTAACCATGTTCAACCCAGATTTGGCACAAACAAGGGACTTAATTCCTCCCGCTCATATGCAACCAAAATGTGGAACGCCCTACCAACAGTCATTAAGAGTTGTGAATCCCTTGACTCCTTCAAAACCGCTCTCAAGGGCCACCTACAGATGGCTGCAATTCGAAACTGGCCTCTGTAAAACAAAATTGTATATAACCCCCCCCCTCCCTCTTTACATTTCTCTTTTCCCTTTTTACCTCCACTATGAGTTTACCTCCATGATCTGCTGCTTCTGACTTCACTGAAGTAGTTGTTTTGTATGTATTTGGATGCCTTAATGAAATGAACAAGTTGGCCACTATTGTAAACAAGTGTATGCTTAACTAGTGTGTCCAATCAGCTCTGTCAGATTTGATGTAGTCGTACTTGAATTGTACTGCAATTCTCCAAGCTGTTATCAGTTTTGTTGCAGTGTGTACTTGACTTGTACTGTAACTCTCATCTCTGTCAATAAAAAATTCATTCATTCATTTCTTTTTTTCTTTTCTTTTTGAAAAGTAACTACTAGCTGCAGAGCAGAGTTCACCCCAGAACAATGTGAACCGCTGACCAAGACTCTGCCAGCCTCTGAGAAGTACAAGGTTAGTCTCATATCTACTGTAATCTAATCACTAGTTTATCATTAATCTAAATGGTAAATGGTGCATTTATATATAAAGGCGCTATATAAATGCACCATTTACCACACATTCATACACTGATGGCGGCATAACCATGCAAGGCACAGCCAGCACATGAGGAGCAATTAGGGGTTCAATGTCTTGCTCAAGGAGCCACTGCCACCCCTAGTCTAATTCACTAGTGCCTCAAAAATGGTAGAAGAAGAAGGAAAAAAGCAAAACAGACAGACAGACATTAGAAGACAGCATGCATCAGTCAGAGGGATATTAGGCCCATACATACAGCCTTCTAATGTGTGCTGTGCTCTGTATTAATGAATGTTTCTGGACACTCTGGGGGAGGGAGGGATGATTGGAACTTTGTCCAGAAGACCTGCTCATCCACTGCTGCTGTGGACATGCAGCCAGAAGATTAACAGCAGTAGTAACCAGAATATCCCCACAAATTTCAAACACTGCTGCAAAAATAAATCTTAAAAATAATTTAATGTTATATTCTTGTTATAATGGAATGAGAGCAGTATATCACTGCATACATCATACCTGCTGCATTAGGCTACCAGTCAGTCATTCCACGTTTACACTGTAGGCTACAGTATCTGAGGTCTGTTCTGAATAATACCTGTGTTTTGTTAGTTCACTCTATGTGAGTCATTTGAGTGAATTAAGTCTGATGTCTGCAGCCTCTGAACCACCAATAAAATGTATTGAACGTGACCCCTCAGACCTATGGCCGCTGGGTGCTGGCTGGAGCATTTGCAGATTTCACAGCGGAAATGATTGGCAACATTTCCGCTTCTCTCCTTGATCTGTCCCTGAACAATGACAAGAATACAATTCACTACAATGAAATGACCAAAGACCTGTAAGTACCACTTAAGGTGCAAAAGTTATTTTCTTGTTTACTCAAATGGCACGTAGTTTGAATGTGTGCAATGTATGTATGTGATTTTTTTTTGTGTGTTGTCATCCAGAAATGGCAAATGTGTGAGTCGCTCTACTGAAGCCACTGTGGTGAACAGAGGGAGTACAGAATTGCCTGCAGGTTCTTCGCACGAAGGAGACACCTCTGCACAATCTTTGCAGGTGAGTAATGTGTTTCACTGAAGGACAGGTACATGGGTATTTTGGTAGTTTATTAAATCTTGTGGATTATACCAAATGCAAGGTGCTCTACTCTCCGTTATTGACCAGTCATCATTGACCAGTCACCAAGAGGTACCAAGAGGTGCAGCCCAGAGCTATCTGAAGACAGAGTTCTGACATTCCGGTCACTTCCATGTTAAGGTCTAAACTGCGGCTGCTCACATTGATGAAATTAATGGGGTTTAACAGGGACCAGCAGACGAGGAAGGAAAACCTCATGTATTAATGGCTATAACCTCCTACGAGGTTGGGGTTGGGGTTCAATGTCTTGCCCATGGACACTTAGACATGAGGAGCTAGCATTTGAAACGCCAATCCACGGATCATTGTACGACCTGCTCTTCCTCTTAAGCTACATTTTAAACTTGAATTTTGATCATTAGAATTTCGTATTATCCTCAACTTTGCTGCTCTGCTTTTAGACCTCCTGGAATAATGTGTTCTCTGTTGACAATACCTTGACCCTTGTTGCTTTCTCAGGTCATGGCAGCAAAGTAATACTGCTGCAGTAAAAGTGCTACAGCAGGTTTTGATCTGAATGCAAAAATGAATCTATATAATGCATAAGCAGTTCAGTTATATTCAATGTTAATGCATTTTTCTAGTTTTTTAAGCCTCGATATAGAGATGCGCAGTGACATCACCGACCCTGTTCCACTAGTGGATTCCTCATTCATTTTCCTCATAGACTTTTCGAAAATGGTTTATAAAAACACGATTGCGCCGCGGCCAAAGCCAACTCGGGTCGTGACAAATCATGACAACAAACACTATCGTCATATAATATATAATTAGGAAGAAATAGAAAACGGCAAGACTCTTTGTTTCTTAGAAATTATTTTATTGTCCCAAAAGTTTGTGTGTGTCCTCATGATTCGTCATGACTCGAGTTGGCTTTGTCCCCGACGTAATCATCTTGATATCAATTATTTTTGAAAAATGAATCGGGAATCCACTAGTGGAACAGGGGCGGTGACATCACTGCGCATCTCTATACTGTGGTTGTTCAGAAAGTCTGTTTATAAAAATGGCAGCAAATTAACCGAGGTTAATATATAGTGATACAATTCTTGTTAATATTAATCTGAAAAGTTTTGTCATGTCACTATTCTTTTAAAGATAAAGTCAGTGTCAACTTCTACCCCTTATCCGGGGCGTGTTATGTGTCCAGAGAGCTCCAGACCTTCAGGTCCCGAGCTTCCTGAAATTGAAGCCCCTCCAAAAGTAAGCACATTATGTCAGTGCACATGAAATAGCTATCAGTGACAATCGTATCTTTTTTTGGTTAAAATAAAACGGTTGCATTATAGCAGAGCCCCCTTGTGTTCATTGGAATACCTGTATAATTATTATGCAGTGCCAGATACATGTAAACTAAATTAGTCAGCAAATGGACACTAAATGGACACTAACTGGTAAAATATGTATACACAACCGTAATTTTCAAGGTGGATTTTTCGGTGTACATTGATTCTACTGGGGACTGCCAGACATCCTGTTGCCATAAATAACCCATTTGGGGTTTCACTATTGACAATGGGAAGGTTCCATTTGAATCTGCTGATGGTCCCCAAATCCAACTGGCTTTCTAAATGTGTTAAAACGTTCATATTTTCCAGGTCGAAATCCTGAAGGGATCAGGCGTGCTTTGCAACAGGGCAACTTGGATGGCCGCCAGTAGCAGTAAAACCTGCACACAAATGGTCCGACAACTCCTGACAGAAGTCTTCTCCATTGAGGAGCTAGTGGAGAGCAACCTCAGTGGTAATATATTTATTTATGTCTCTTCAATCCATTATTATTGCAGAATTAAGAGTTGGACCTGCTTGGGATAGTGTATTTCTGGTTGCATCTCCAAACATAAATCTGATATATTGCTTAAGTGAAACATCATATAGTTAAATACTTCAATTGCACTGAAGTATTTCAGGTCTAAATGGGTTCATCATCAGTCATGTAATTTCACCATATGCTTTTAGTTAAATGCATGTCTTATGACTAATTATTACATGGCTTGGTTTAATGCTTTATTCTGATTGGTCAGTTATCTCTGCTAACAGACCTCTGCATAATCAAACTCTCTGACCACTTGAATATTGCTGCCCGTGTGAAACCTAAGGGCAGTAATATTCTTATTCAATACTTTTGTCTTGTTTCTTGTTTAGCTGTCTTTTGAGCATCTATTTTTTGTGTCTATCTTGGTTAAATGTAAGTCACTCTGGATTAAGAGGGACTGCTAAATGCATAAATTGTAAATTGGGTCAACTGACTTCTTATTCTCGTCCTTTTATTTGGTTATATGTAGAAGTCACAATGAAGAAATTCCCGCAGTCGTCCAGGGGGCAGCTAGGATCAGTCATCAATGGTAAGCTGACGGAGCTGAGGCGGTCCCACAACAAGTAATAATATTGGCATAATTAAAATGAAATAATGTTTAGTCACAGGCTGTTGATACTAGTGTTGTAGTTCTTGAGACATTGTCTCGTCTTGAATCTCGTCTCGAGACCAGTCTCAAGACAATTTTTCATTGTCTCTGTCTTGTTTTTGTCTCACTTTGTTTTGTCTTGGTCTTGTCTCGACCTTGCGGCTCTCCACTTCATTTGTCTTGTGGTCTCGTCTTGTTCTTGCATAATTTTGTCTTGGTCTTGTCTCGACCTTGGAGCCATTGTCTCCGGTCTTGATCGCCAACAAGACCTCTCGAGACAAGACAATGCAAAGGAAAAGTTCTATTCATTGTGCGGAGCGAGGACCCATTAATTAACCCATAGGGGCGGGATACCCGCCGGCGTAATTCTCCCTTAGTGAACGGGTGCGCTGTGCTGTAAATATCCCTTAGTGGGCGGGAACCCCAATACGTGTTTCTGCTGTTTTTCAGCCGTTTCCGGGCCGATAGCCAATCAAATGCACCATAAATCGATGACGTATGGCTTCCTGGGTATCGCAAATGCATTTCCGGATTTTTTCATTGCTTGTTTTAGACTATATATTAAATAGAGAGACCACCCGAGCTCCCCTCTCATCCACTTGCATTGAGTTGCTCACTCGCCTCAGGGTTCAGGGTGTTTCTCTACTAGCATACTTACTCTAAGGTTTTTGGCCGGTAGCATTAGCATGGGGATCGTAGTGCTGTGTTTCAATGGCCCACGTAAGAGAACACAGAATCGAATATATTTCGTGCGAGGACCCCCTCGCACGAATATTTCGTGCGAGGGGATTTATGATACGGATGACCAGCAACAGCAGCGGAGATGAAGATTTTGATGATGATTATAGCGACGCGACGATCGGGGGTTGCAACACACGGACATCTCGAGGTAAGAACATATTACTATCAGCCGATCAGACAGAAATATTTGCTATTGTTCTTATACAGGAGGATACGGGAGGATGATGAACAGCAATTTACTACAATGTCATTATAATGACGACGATTGGCGAACGCTATGTGTACCGTTATGCATGGAATTTACTACAGCAAGCCAACCAAAATGATTAAGAATGTTTACCGTTATATGGAAACAATAACCAACTTGGGCTACTACAGTGACCATAACAGTATAATAATGCCTATAAAGGGTGTCATTATTATATTCACATTATTATCTGGAAATACTATGTGATGATAGTACTATTGTACCACCGTGTTGTTATAACTTTATACATGGGTGAAAACGGTACTAAGATGACTATATCAATTCTAATATAAAAAGCATTTGTAAACAACTATACAATGGTGTATACAATGGTGTGTGATACTACTACTACTATAATAATTGTAATAGTAAAGAAAATAGACTACTACTAATATGATGATAAAATAGCTATGACATTTTACTTATGTACATTTTCTACAATTCTGTAAGCAATAATTATAAACAATGTAGAGAGAATAATGTCTGAACACATGATGGCTTATAGGTAAACATTTTTCTTTTCTCCAAGGTGACTAAATGTATGTGAATTTGCAGGTCCAGGTCTACAGCTCCACCATAACCAGCCAGCTGATGTGAACCACGCTGGAAGCTGAGATGGTTCCTGAACTTCTCTTGCTCTTTTTTGGACCTTCTGCAGCTTCTTTGGGACGGCGTCTGAGTATGACAAGCTCAGAGACAACAGGATGAGCTGCGTTGTGTGGTTGGTAGAGAACTTTGGAACAAAGAAACATACTCGCGCTACTGTTTTGCCAGGTATCTGTGTGCAAAGAGTGCTTGGGAAGCACGTTTGCAGTTTTCTTTGACAAATGACACTGTGCATCATCCTCCCATCTCCTGTATAACAATTAGAGCAGTACTACGTTTACTAGTTTTATTGATTTTATTATCCTATATTTATTATTGTGTTTTTTTACAAAATAAATGTATTTTCTAATGGAACCCTATTGTGTCAGATCTCATATTGCTTCCATCTGCTACAGAGGCTAAGAAAGTAGACATTTCATTGATTATATTTTTCTGAATTTGTAGACGTTTCAGATTTTGTGACAAAGGTTTGGACCAAGAAAGCTAACTGCCTATGGAAGGCACAGGTGTAAACTATCAAATGGGATTGTAATTTTGTTTCAATCTACTACAGAGGCTGGGAAATGACAGAAATGGTATTTTTTAGCAGACGTTTTACTACATTTTCATAATTTCTGACTTTGGTGATTTTTCTAAAATTGTGATAATGATTTGGACCATGGTAAGTAATTTTCCATGAAAGCCAAAGGTCTGAGCATTCAAATAGTTTTGGAAATTTGTTTCTAGCTGCTTCAGAGGCTGAGATATCATTTTTTTACTAGACGTTGACAGTCCTGTCAAGTTTTACAGAAAAAGTCAGGTTTTGGGGGTATTTTTCCAATCGGACTTAGGTTTTTAGGGCTTTTTTCTAACGGACTTAGGACACAATGGGTTAAGACAGCTGCAGGCACAAATATACTTTTTTCTTCTGTAAATATTGAAAAGAAACAAGACAGACACTGGTATGTTTCTGATTAGGTTTTTTTTTTATATTAATATCAACCATATCACCCCAGCCCTATTATATTAATAGTAGTTTTGTTTAATAATGTAATGGTGAACGGGAGCAAAACAATCAAATTCAGTGTTACTAATAATAGAAGATTGAAAATCATTAAGAACGTTATGTTAAAATGGGCATGGCAAGACTAGGTCTTGGCCTCAGTCTTGACCAGTCTTGGTCTTGTCTTGTTCTCGGCCCCTCTAGGTCTTGGTCTTGTCTTGTGCTTGGCTCCTCTAGGTCTTGGTCTTGCCTTGATCTCGACCCTCTAGGTGCTCGTCTCGTCTCTATCAAGTCCGTGGTTGTCTTGGTCTTGTCTTGGTCTCGATTTAAGTGGTCTCAACTACAACACTAGTTGATACATTTCATTGGATGGCCTTGAGTGCGCCACATAATGGCCAAACTTGGTATAACCCAGGGGTCGGCAACCCAAGATGTTGAAAGAGCCATTTTCGACCCAAAATTAAATTCAAAATCTGTCTGGAGCCGCATTTTATTATTTTTTTCCTGAGAGTGTGCAAATGGACCCTGGCAGATCCATTTGGTTCCATTTGCACACTCTCAGAAAAAAAGGTTCCTCAAAGAAAAATCATTAACATGGTGAAACACAACCTTTCTTCAGAAATGGAGTTTCTAAAAAAATAATAATAATAAAGGAGTTTTACAGAACTCCATTTCTAGTCCACACAACATCTCTATGGTATATTAATGACATAGTAAACTGAGTAAACCTTTGAAAATGGGTGGTTCAGATTGAAAGCTCCACCTCTGATAACTGCTGGGCTTTTTGACATGGCCAAGTGCTACTTTAACTTGCAACTGTCAGACAGCGCAATGCGTTTTGGGTGACTGAAATGTTTATATTATTTTGCTGCGGATCACCACTGTGTGTGTGTGTGTGTGTGTGTGTGTGTGTGTGTGTGTAATAATGCTACAGCCACTGAGCCACTAGGGCTGTGTTCTGGAGCCGCAGGTTGCTGACCCCTGGTATAACCACACCGACTCAGGCTTAATGTCCACTAAACAAGCATGGAACTCCCCTTGACAATAAATTGATGATTTTATGTTATGATGCGATTGTAGCTTGTTTCTGAACTGTTCAGAATATTGCTTAATAAATGTTTTACTAAACAATCACCCTCTGAAAAGGTTCGTTGGACTGGAACACTAGTGCAACTACTCAGCTCAAATCAACCCAATGAAACCAAACCACGCTGAAAACTTTGTATTTTCTTGTTTATATATCACACTCACACACGTACATACATTCACTGACTATACTGTATATACAATAAAATCAACCAGTCTGCATGTCGCTTCAATAGCACATGATATAGTAGCTTGGCTTTGTTGTCGATATAGCAGCAGCAGGTAATTTTACTGTTGGAAAATAAACACATACACAAAATATACTATTAGACGCAGGACATACAACTGACCACTATTACACATGTATAAAGGCTTGATGCAGATATTGATCATTATAACAACTTTTATGAGCACATCACATACCGACTGACCGTCCCAGGTCCAACGGAGAACTGAAGTCAAGTTGCGCGCACGCATACTCAAAGCATTTTATAGCCACTCCCACTGCACTTTTAAGGTAATAAGCAATGTATGAATGTGAATAGTATAGCTGTTGCAAATCCTGTTCTACTGCAAATAGATTGCTACTATAATAAGAATAACCATCAATATAACTCACACATAATGGAAATAATTGTAAATATAAAATATAAAGGTTTATATTGTTTGCTGATGCAAAATGATGATTGGGAGAGGTAAAAATGTGATGCTCTCCTTTCACCTCTAGGGTGTGTCGCCGCGTTAAACATCCTGTAATAATATTAGAGTTTAATATAAAAATGTTTTCCACAGGTAAACACTACATGAACTGCCTCTTATCTTTTATCCAAACAGATTCAGGGAGGACCTGGAGCGGAACTAAACTACACTGGGGCAAGATGGGCCGCACACACACTCTTCTCTTTTTTCTTATATTTTTTCCATAGGGAAGGAGTTTGTGGTCTAATAAAAGTTAATAACCCCAAAAACATTGCTGAGGTCTTAATTCTTTTCTGACATATCTGCATATATTTGATTCAGAAAGGTAAAATGGTAAGTATTGTCGACATACTATAGGATAACCTTTACCATTTATGTTTATATATATGTTTCATATATGCACATACATGTTACATATATGCACATACATGTTACATATATTTTTCATCTATGTACATATATGCATAAGTTCATATATGAAATGCCCTAATTTCATATGTCGGCCATATATGTTTCATATATGATCGACATATATGTCATATATGAAATTTCGATTTTTTTCATATAAGTGACATATATGTCTCACATATATAAAACATATATGTACATATATGAGAAATGCCCCAATTTCATATATGTACATATATGTCGATCATATATGGCCGACATATATGTGGCTTATATGTTAGACATACATGTCTAACCTATATTTTTTATATAAGTTCTTTCTATATGGGTTTAGCCACATTACTGCAATCTGAAGCATAGATTTACATGAATTACTTCAATAACTTTAAAGTACTCTGGTAAATATGTATTTATTCAACTCTGGTAAAGATAAAACATTTAATTATTCAACTCTAGTTGAGAGTAAACCAGTATTATTGAACATGCATATGTCTTGATAATGGTTGATATGCAGTGATAATGGTGTCTATACATGTCTATTGTCATGACTTGATAATGGTTGATATGCAGTGATAATGGTGCCTATATACATGTCTATTGTCACAACAGCAAGACATATCAAGCATAAAAGACTTGATGATGGTTGGTATATGGCCTGATAATGGTTGATATGCAGTGATAATGGTGCCTATGCATGTCTATGATATGCAGTGATAAAGGTGCCTATGCATGTCTAATGGGCCGACTTCTCCACACCCCCTGGCCGACTTCTCCACACCACCTAGCCGACTTCTCCACACCACCTAGCCGACTTCTCCACACCACCTAGCCGACTTCTCCACACCACCTAGCCGAGATCTCCGCAGTTTTGCTCGGTCCGAGTTCGCGGCGGCCCGAGATCTGAACCTGTCCCCAGAGCCATGTACTTTAACCTCACGGCGTCACAGAAATCAATAAGTCACCAATTACCATGTAACGCTTACTTTGTTATTTCGGGTGTAGTATTCTCCTTCGTCACAAGAGGTCAGCGAAATATGCAAAATGCATACATCCTGCACATAGCAGTTCTTATAAGACTATGTGGTGTAGTTCTGTTAAAGTAATGCGGATTACCCAATGTCTGACTCAATAAAGAACCGCAGGTTTAGTCATTGCGGTGCCTTTTTCTATTTTTAATATTTTTCTAACCACTTAATCCCTATAGGCCTAGTATAGGCTGGCCTAGTTAGACTAGGATTCCTCACTCCAATTTGCAACCACCATTGCTGAAAGTTCAATTCAGAATAGGGAATTCACAGCTATTGTCCATATTCTAGGTAGGACCATTTGGACCCTGGTTCAAGTGGTTTTGAAATTGGAGATGGAGCTTGTTCATTTTTATTGATAACAATAACAATAGTCTCATCTATCAGGTTCATCGCCTTCTTATACAGTACTCTCTTCTTGACACTTGATATGTTTGGTTGTGAACAACAGATCTGTGTTTTTTCAAACAGTAGCTGGGAGCTGACAGGGCCTTGAAAAAAGATAACATTCGGCAGGATGATAATGTCTTATTTATTATCTTGGGCCCTTATTTCCATGTAAAATTTGTCCCCTGGTGTAAAGCCAGATAATAGAGTTGGCCTGTTTGAAAGGAGACGTCAACACTGTAGTTTAATACAATTTCTGGCTCTTAATTTAATGTGCAACTTCTGCCACATTGCATGATGTAACTGTTACAGGCCTTGAAATCTCTGTGTTACTTTAACTCTGAGGCCCATAACAAGGGTCCATTTGTACCAGTGTTGCCAACTGCCAAACTCCAAAATGCACTCGTGGCACTTCCAAAATGCACTAAGGCGCTAGATATACAGATCAAAATGACCATTAATCTTCTCCATTCTCTAGTTAGACTTCGGCTAATTCACATGAATATTTTAACTATATTGAGTGTGTAAAAATGAAACCAAATGGACCCTTGCGGGTCCAAAGAGTGACATCGGGTTCAACATTCAGCCTGGGGGCCACTGGTTGAAAACCACTGTCATAGGAGGGAAAATGAGGGTTTTATCTCTGGCGCCTGTCAATCAATTTCACCTCAACTCAGCAGCCAAAAAGCACTAGATTTTCCGCCAGGAGCTTTTCACTAATTAATATAGTGACAAATGCGCTAAGTTGGCAACACTGATTTGTACTTGTAGGGCTCCATTTTCGTTACATGCTAAAGCCCTTATCCCAAACCCCTTATCCCTTTTTTAATATTTTTATAAACCTTTTGGAATCATTCAACATGCCAACCACGACACGTCGTGAGCTTGTAAACTGCCAATTTAAACTATTGAAAAATGTTTTTTAGACTAGTGTAAAAAGGCGAAGAAGTTTAGGGATAAAGGGTTTAGCGGTGACAAAAATCTAGGCCGTAGTCTACTATCTCAAAGTTGCAAATCATTGAATTAAATAACTAAACCTATAGGCCTCCAGGCTCAAGTTAATACTGTATAAAAGTGTCCATGATGGTTAATATTATTAAGTTTAGTTTAGTAATGTCATGCTGTTTTTACATTGTTATGTAGTTAGATTATTTCAAGTACTAATTCTGTCTTCTTGTATTGTACAGATGCACTATGAGCATAATGTATGCACTGTGACGGCATGATTATGATGTATGCTTTGCACAATATAAATAACATCAAGACTGAAGACTGCTTTTCAATCATTAAAACAAAAAAAGTTTTAATTTTAATTAGGCACTGTTACACAATATACAGCAGCAACAAGTTTGTGGACAACACATAGTCCGCACGTCAGCCTCATGATAAAGAAACAAGCTTTCCATTTTTATAAAATAATCTGCAATGACAAAAAGCAAATTATATACAGATTAATTCTATCAAAACCAAGTCCGAATCCACAGTCATTTCAAACGTCATGAGATTCAGTGATGACTCATCAAACATGTCGTACATAGAATGTAAATAACTCTATTGCAATTTGTACACACATCTTAAGGCGTACAGCCCTGGGTTATGGACATTAATTAATTATTAACAAACTTTCATTTGCTTTTGAGTCATTACATTCCCTGAAAGAAGTAGGTAAGGTGCTATATTCTAGTAAAAAAAGAAAATCATCAAAAGAAATAAAACAATGAAAGCATAGGTGTGTGTGTGTGTGTGTGTGTGTGTGTGTGTGCGGGGGTGTGCGGGGGTGTGCGTGCATGTGTACTGTGTATGTGTGATGTCAGGAGCCAAATAGCCAATGACCTCATTTCGCTGGTTTGATGGCGGAATGTTCCAGAGGTTTTAAGAGCGTGAGCTGTGCGCTGACTGGAGGCTTGTAACAAATGTGCGGAGTCTGTCTGAACATCCTGTCTGAAAACCATTATACACAGTCCAGCATGCTGCTCAACAGCACACCAGATGGTAGGAACTAATGCGATACTTCTTCTGCACAACTCTACACTGAGTTACCATGAAGCCATTATAGCCGAGCAGTCACTAGAATAGTCGTTCCCTTTTTTATTATTAACATCATCAACATATTTTTGTATGATTAGGTCCAGGGAGACTATTGTGTCTTAAGCAAAAAAGGGAACCACTGCTATAGATAAAATGCATGTTTAACCTTCCATCGTTTTTATATTTTTATTTTCTTCAAAAAGTTGGTTCCATTCCTTTTCTTTGTAAGTAAAGTGACTTGGTGTATGTAGCTTACTTGCAATATAAATTTGAGCTATTATTATTACAAGACATAGTTTACAAATAAATAATGATGGACGTGTGTGATTTGTCTTTGTCAATTGGACACCTTGTTTTCCAAAAGTTTAGTGCCAAGCTCTTATTAAAACCTACAGAAAGATAGTCCCTACTATAGGCAAGTTGCTAACTTGATGCATTGACTAGGTGCATGCAAATGGTTCCACTTTCACGATTAGGGGGGCGTATTTGTCGGGAAAAGAAATGAGTTTAAAAGACCCCCCGCACCAGCCCCACCACCACCCGTTTCCTCGCTAATCAAGCCTTAGGTAACATCACCAAGAACACTGCATAGCAGAACTACTGTGGCTTAAGCATGTTTGCACATACACTACTGTATAAAGACACACCCAAGCATGCAAACCCTAACTCTGACCGTGCACTACATTATGCATGTGCGCGCACACACACACACACACACACACACGCACATGCACACACGCACACGCACACGCATGCATGTAGGCCTACACATCAGGCGTGCACACCACATTGCAGAACTGTTGGCTGAAGACTGCGTTTGTGAGAGAAGTCTTAACAATCTCTCTTTCTCTTTCTTTCTCTTAGGAAATGAGTTGCATGGGACCAGAAAGAAAGCAGGAGGAGCAGTTAAGAGTGTTGGACAGAGACGGACAGAAAAAGACACATGCACAGAGAAGTAGATGTAAAGACAGAGAAGTAGATGTAAAGACAGAGATACCAAGGAAGCAAGACTAGTGTAGACAGAAAGAGACAGTCTCTATCATGGTTTTAATGACTCCCTGTCACATCCTGTTTTCTGTTCCCCCATTGCAGAGTGCAACTTAACCACTATACCTGAAGTTGGATTGTATACTTGTATTGGATGACCACTGTTTTGCATCTGCACCAAAAGTCCAAACATACCCCTTAGAAGCTCACAACATGTGGTTCACTCTGGTCCCGGGAAAGTCAGGGCGCATACAACATACATATCATTGTCACTGACTATGCAGATGACAGTGTTCTAATCTCAGAAACAGCAGAGAAAGGAAGGGGGCTACTACTGGTAGTAGAAATGAAGTGCAGGAAGATCAGCCTCAAGCTCAAGGCTAATAAAACAATAGTAATGACAGGCAACACAGAGGACAAAAAACTGGAGGGGGAAGAAGCGCACCACTTAGACTCACTATGGCGTGACAGTTTAGCTAACACTGTAGAGCTCCACTGCTGCCCCAGTATCCTCAAAAGCAGTCATTATACATTTTGTAAAATAATTTGTCATTACTGATACAGGCACAAGAAGCGAAAGGCAATGATGTGACTTTAAGTGCTTCACTCAACTGATGGTTGCTTAGATGGTAAATGGTGCAATGACAATGACTTAATTCCGAATCACAATTATTTCACCTCTTCATCCATTTATATGTTGGGTGTTCAAAAATAGAAGATCTACAGCCTTGATGCTGCGATGTGCTAGATCAGCTATTTTAAGAAATGAAAAAACTCAAATCCAACAGGAACCAGAATGGATCATTCCTTACAGACCTGTGACACTGAGAGTGTGCAAATGGAACAAATGGTTCCACTTTCACGGTTAGGGGGGCTCCATGGAATGAAATGGTTCAAGGACCAACACCACTACTCTAATCCAACAGAGCCTGTCTTTTGTGGCTCTGACCCCGTAGAAACTCTAGTCCGATGGTTCTGATCCACCAGGGTTGAGATTTACAGGCGGCTCAGAGAGCAGGGACCCTCGCGCCGGGCCCCCCGTTGATCTACTGTAAACCTGCACGCTGCCTCAAAACAACATGTTTTATTAGTACATCTGCACTCAATAAGACTGGGAGAACACAGCGCATGTGCACACGCCTGCATGCACACGCGCACACACATGCACATATGTGTGCACGCACGCACACACACACAGAAAGAGATAGGGAGAGACAGAGAGAATGCAGGCAGCAGCTGTACTCCAGGAACATCTCAGACCCACTGTGCCGTCTGCCTGTATCTCTGATCCAAACGCATGACTGTCTGTCTGTCTGTCTGTCCAATAGACCCTCTCATGAGTGTTCTGTTGACTCAGAGATGAGAACAAACACAAATGGTACCATGCAGGGAACCATTTGGGGTCCATGTGCACACTATATGTTGTAAATACCGGTACACACCGAGGACTTTTCTGTGTACTTTCTGTTTGCCAGTGTGTTGGACTGGCAGAGACATTACTTCACAACGATGCACTTGAACGTTTTCAGTGTTAAGCAGTTATAGACGGTTCCGTCCCAAAACTCTCACGTTGCTATGGGGACCAGCCAAATATTATCTCATAGTTAGCAAAGGCTAACCGCAGTATGTCGAAGCCAGCTTTCACCAACCAGCTATCAGTGTGAACAAGGATTGTGCAGGAAATATGCAAATTGGTCTGTGAATTACAGTCAAATGGAACCTGTACGTGGCACCTGTGGCATTTTTTTTAAATAGGTCAGTCCAACTCTTAAAGTGAAAGCCATTACACACATTATTATTGACAAATAATCCATATAAAAATGTGAAAATTTCTCCTGGGATTTTTACTTCACAGAAACTATTCATGCAATTGAAGGATGTTTCCTTTCTCTTGTATGCGTGCACACGCGTGCATGAGTGTGTGCGTGTCTGTGTGTGTGTGTGAGCGTGCATGCGTGTGTGTGTGTGTGTGCAGCTGTGATGCAGCTGTTAACCCCGCACACTGATCTCACCCCCCATAACAAACACAACAATGTCATTTACTCTTTTCCCTTTAAAGCTACAATCCGTACAGTTTTTGTCCGCTGTCTCCCTCTTCTGACAGAAAGGGGTAATTGCAAGGTAGTATCCAATCTGAAATAGCCTAAGTCCCAGGTTGTGGCTTTAAATGTCGACAGCAGTAGTGTTTTCATATATTATCACTTTCTTAAGCAGCAGTAGCTGTCTTGAGTCTAGCTCTCGCTTCATTCCAAACTTAACCCCAACGTCTTAACCCCCTATAAACATACATAGCTGACCGGGGTCCCTTGAGACTCTATAGGCTACTCAATTCTGCAGTATTTCCATTTTATCTTCTCCAAAAACATCGACAAGCTCTTGTTACATACAGAAGATCTGCTATTTTTGTGGACTGTTTGTACTAGAATAGGGTGAATGCTAGTTAAGGCTGATTTCTGCTCAATAAAACAAGGCCGTTGTTCGCCAAATCAGTTTGTGCCATCCATCAGGGCTTCATTTGTCAAAAAACAAAACAGTAGGAGAACATTTTCTACCCACTTCTCGCATACACCAATCTACAACTCCACAAAAAAAGCCAAAATAGGGATGTGGTTCTATTTAAATAGTTTTTGATTAAATCGTTAAATTGGGACATTATGTAAAATACTTGACGGTCTACACATGGTGCCAAACGGAAATGCATGTAATAATTACATAATTCAGACTAACCAGCAGCCGGGATAAAACATATTCGCCACAGACCATAAAGAATGATGGACCAGAGAGATATCAAAAGCAGAGGCACAGAGGCTTCCCCCCACAGCCGACTAGACCAGACCGACCCTGACTGACTGTCGTATAATGGACTATGACTTGAGCTTCATCCAGCGGACCCCACCCTGCACTGACTGGCTGGATACACTCCAGATCTCCTCCTAGCTCTGTCTGTCTCTGGTGGTCATCTGCTGCACTTTGTCTTCAGACAGCACCTGCAGGTGCGTTTGGAGATCATGCAGGCAACCACAAAGCATGGCCTGGAACATCCCGTCCCACACTAAGCAAGCAGTCGTGAGTTTGATGTCAAGATATCTATTAGCAGGTAATAAATTATTGGATGGATTTGTTCTCTCTCTCTATCTTTCTCTCTCTGATATTAGGGAGTACCATATGGTTACTGTCAGGTGGAAACCCTGTAGGCCAGTGGTTTTCAACCTTTTTCATGCCAGGGCCCACTATTTATTCAGCATTTGAGCCACGGACCACCATTTGATGACATTTTAGCCTCACAGACCCAAAATCCAAAGATTTCTTCTGTTTTCAATCTACAATTCCAGGATGGATTTCGGAAACATAACAAGCAAACCTAGAACTCTAGTTGTATAGATTTGGGCTAATTCAAATGATGGATATTTTAGCTCTTGTGAGTATAAAAATGAAACCAAATGGACCCACAAGGGTCCATTTGGTTTCATTTTTTCGCTCTCAAAGAGTTACATCTGGTTAACCAACTTTCCATCATTTACCTGGGGACCACCTGGAACCCTCCCAAACCCCTGCTGTAGGCCTATGGTGGTATAGTAAAAAAGAAGCTAATTTTCAAAAAAGGAACCACGTGTTCCGATGGATCCAATGAAATATTGATTTCAACTCCCTATTTTGGCCACGGCGTTATAGGCAAACATGGTCAGAATTGAGGATGAAATGGAGTATAAATTGTGATTTATGCCTGACAGCGACAACGTCTTATATAGCTTTTGCCTCAAAAGCGCGTTGGGTTTCCCCGCGTATGGAATGTGCAGTGTGAATAAGACTTAACAATGTGGCTTCGCGCTACAGTATATGCGATGAGTGGTGCATGCATGCACAATTACAGTGCATTCCAATAGTGTTTGGGATATCCGAGTTGTCTGTGAAGAGATACACGTCATTACTGCTAGCGCTGGTGGACAGCCGCTTAGTACATTTACTTATGCCACAACGGAACTTTACATTGTAATTTGTACTTTAAACTACTGTTATATAGTATTGTACCATGTGCGTAACTTGAGTATATTTTGTCCACCACTGTGTTTTCCATATCCAAGGTGCCTTGGAAGATTTACTGTCAATATTGCGTAATACCGTAGCATATCCTGTTCTCCAGAGGTTTTATTGGCTCTTAGCCAGGTTAATGGAAAGCTGGACATCTTCTAGTTTGTTCACACTGCTTTCTTTGTGAGTTTTGTGAACGAGAACAGCCTGCTCAGACCAAAACATTGCCTTACTAGCTAACTGCTGGTGTGGAAACCATGTATGTCCAAAACAGTTACTTTCCAGGAAATAGGGAAAAGGGACCGCTGTTCCAATGCTTTTCATTGGTTCAATGTTTCTGAAACGCACAGACTTAACAGCGGTTGACACTAAGGTCCCGGAGGCACTTCCCCATCAAGTGCAAGTCAGGTTCTATTTATGCCCTGAGCTCATAGTCACTTGCCACACAAATATATAGTACATTTTGCATTTAAGTTAACTAACTCTACTTGGGTACTTTAAACATTTCCTTTCGCAGTTGAAAACTGTGTTTTTTTTAAGTCTCTATCAGCTACAGTCAACATTCAACTTATGTAAAAATCAGTGGTTCCCATAGCGGTCACAGACCCAGGACCCCAGCAAAATGATAGTTGGTAACCAAATGGACCTTGGAGCGGAGGAGGAGGAGATAGAAAGAGAGATGGAAAGCAGGGAAAAACACAGAGGTGGAGCAAATGACCACCTTCAAGACACAAGATATATCTTGTGTTATTTTATAGCAAACTACTGTAAGTCACACACTTGCTCGATCGGGCAACCAGGTTGCAACCTTCACTTGCCCTTCCATTTTTTTACTTGCCCCAGGCAAGCGGGCAAGTGTTAGTGTCAAGCCCTGCTTAAACACTTTGGTATGAAATAGTGACTATTGCAATTGTGAGTTAGTAGATCAGGGTTTTTTTGTATGCCACTAGTGATGTAGGCCATTCATTTATGAAAACCACAATAACATTGAAATATGGAGATACAAGGTTTGCAACAGACAGTCACAATATCTGGAATGTTTTGTACATGTCAACACACTCAATGCATGTGATTTGCAACAGGTGTGTGTATAGCTGTAGCGCCGGCTAGCCACATAAACCCTATGCTACATCCTTGACCGAGGGGCTGATCTGTAGCATATCAGACCTACGTTGTTTTCCCCTCTACACCAGGGGTTCTCAAACTGTGGTCTGTGCAAGCCTTATGGTGCGCCAACTCTCTCTAGGGGGTGCGTGAGGAGATGTAAAGAGCAGCTGTGGAAATATACAGCCGCTGCAAGTCTCTCTGTAAGTGCAGTGTCACTCTGTGACTATTTGCCCGAAGAATATTAAATGTATTAAATGAGTACCAGTATGCCAAATCCAACAAAAGCGTTGGGGGTGCCTCAGCTAGGTCAGGAGGTAACAGGAGGTGTACGGCCCAAAACACTTGGTGACATCTGTTCTACACCAAATATTGTGATTTTTTTCATTTGTAGATGGGCTAAATTATTTAATGCTGTAATCTTCCAAGTAATTCCTCAGGTTTACAACATTGAGAGCAAGCGGGTCAGTAGAGGCAAACTTCATCGCTGTCTTCACACCAGTGTCGACAAAAGCAACGAAATGACAAACTTGGCCGGCTTCATTGCTGCTGAGTTGCAGTTGAAGTGCTGCTCAAGCCACACGCGCAAATGAAAGGGGTTAAATAACACAGACAGCTATAGTTAGTTCATTTTTCTTCCATTTATGGAACAGAATGAGCTTTTGACTAGAGAGACGGAGCGAGTGGAGGACATATTATTGAATGAACGACGGTTCACTGCATCAATGGAGCCCTGAAAAACGTTGAGGCCAGCTCAACTTTGATTTGTGGCTCGTTATGGCCGCCCAGCAGTGTTCGCGTGTCACTGTGTAGCTTCCACTATAGATGACTCGTAGCCTGTCGCAGTGTGAACACAGCATACGTGTCCTAGTAGTAGACAGCTTGTCTGAGGAAACAAAATCTCTTTGAGACATTGCGTTCAAAGTCAGGTGTACAAAATAAGAACGTGGCACTTTGTGTGGCCCTTCAACACAATGCGCACTGACATCCAGAGGCCACAGAGACAGCTTATGGTGGAATTACACGCCGAGAACATCACTTGAATTAATTTCCATTCAGCTCCTTGCTCCCCAAGAGCAGCGGGTAGAAAAAGGAAGTGAAAATATTGATCCATCGCAGGTTTTTTTTTTACATTTGGATAACCAAGTGGATGCTCTCATCCAGAGAGATTCGTTGCAACCTCTACAATCACAGCCGTTCCTTTGCAGTGACAGGCAAAATTAAGCATCACTTTTAGTTGATGGTGAGTTGAGGCCGTCGCTAATCTCGGATCCAGATCCAACCGGTTCCGCCCCTCCCGCGTCTTCCCAGCGTTTCAGCGTTCTCAAGAAAACCAAAAGATCCAAAGGTCAGGTCAGATGTCTCGCCTTTTACGGAGAACACATGTCCCCCACAACGTGCCATGAACAGAGACGCCTGCGCTGTTTTGCGACCGCCATAGCAAAGCATTAATCCACACTAACACTTCATTACATGATGGTCACAAAATGGCCTGCCTATGGGATTGCGGCGCGTTGCATCTGCGGCGCATCACCACCTCACAGGGTAGGACCAATCTTCATAAACTAAGCTTTAGTAGACGAAGGTAAGCAGCGAGTGGAGCTGGGCGTCCCCAGGACTGGCGTGTTCGTCCTGGGGGGTGGAGGGGGAGGGCGCAGGGACGGGTACGGGGACGGGGAGGGTCAGGGGCAGGTTGGGGAACTCCTGCGAGAGGCTGGAAACGGGCGGTCCCACCACGCTGTACGCCTTTAGGGCGGATTGGCCGTTCAGCACCGCCACGTCCAGGAACGTCACGTGAAGGATGGAGGACGAGGATGTGGTGTCCGGGGAGTTCTTTCCCTCCATGGCTGCCCCCACCGTACGCTCCAGGTCCAGCTCCCGGTAGAGGGGCGGCAGCCCTGGCGCCGTGCTGTTGACGGCCAGGGTCCTGAGCCCGAACAGGGTGAGGTACTGGCTGGCCACTGGGGGGGTCCCCGCTCCACAGAGGGCCAGCCGCAGGTGTCCCACGGCGCTGCCGTTCAGCAGCTCGCCGAGCACCCACGGCTCTCGCAGCCACGGCTCCCGCAGCCACACCGTGACCAACCCGCCGCTGCCGGGCTCCCGGAGGCCCGCGGAGGGCAGCGCCGAGCGCAGGACCGTCCGGCAGCTGCACAGCATGTTGGCCTGAGCCTCGGCGCAGTCGTGGACGGGGGCCGAGCAGCCGGTGCAGTTGCGCAGGCTGTTCCCGCTGTCGAAGAGGAGCACGGTGTTGTTGGCCGCCGGCCGGGGGAGGGAGAAGGAGGACAAGGAGGACGAGGAGGAGGCGGCGAAGGCAGAGCTGGACGGGGGGGCGGTGCCCGTCGCCATTGTCGTCGGGGTAACGAGGGGTGGGAGGAAGGACAGCCACAGCAAGCACGGTAACAGGGCAGAGGGGATCCTGGTGGCGAAAGACATGCTCCAAGCGGTGACCGGCGATCGGACTACATCTTCACCCAGCGACTGAACGCGCGTCTGCACCTGGAACAGACATAGTAAACGGTGAATAAGATTGTGCATTTGCACAGTAACACGGTATGGTTAATGCATTACATATTACATTCACCCATTTGCACACATTCACACCATGTCTAGCGCACTTTGTAGAGTTTTGTCATTTCAACAGTTAAGTACACAAATATTATGTGACATTTTGCACTCACACATAGAGTATGTTATTCACACATGCAGCCAGGGCAGAAATAAGGTCCTATTTTGTCCGATAAGGCAAAATAGGACAAATATCTGTCGCTGTTCTCTACTTTCCAACAAGTATCTGTCCTCCTCTCTTCAAACAAGGGTTGGTCTGTCCCACACACCACCCTGTTCTAGAAATAACATTGTACTATTGACATCACAAGGACCAAGCATCCTGATATGGTATTTGTGGTTGACATGACACCTTGATACCACACTGCTACCTAGCTGTGTTAGATGAGATCTGAACCCAGGAATGATTTATCTGTCCGCTGTGCTTTCACATACTGTTCTCAGTGACTCACGTGTCTTACTTACTGTTTCCGTGAGATATGTCTGTACGCACTTCCTCTCTCTCTCCCTGCCTCTCACACACATTCACACATGTACAAGAGAGCGAGAGAGAGCTCTCTGTCTTCTTTCTTGCAAGGACTGCGATCGGCCTGACTTAAGCCTAATTCATACATTGTCAGCCCTACAGAATAAGCAACAGAAATCAATAAGAGAGACTGTCGCTTTGACTGTGGCAGCGGGAAATTGAAGTATTACATATTATATATAGCAGTTGTGGATGTGGGATGAATCAAGGTTGGGCAACTACATGGACTATTTCTAACAATGCATGGTCTGTTTACAAACAATCGGCTCTAGGAACAAGCATGGAGTGTCTGTAGGCTACGTGTCCTCTCTGTCAGTGAGCCCTCCTACCGGGCCCAGCTGCTCTTTGAAGTGTTTGGGAGCAGCAGAGAGAGCTCTTACTGGACCACAAACAGGCTAATTTAAGAGCATGTCCCTCAGGCTCCAACCCTGCTGGTGTGAACTCAGCGTTAGGGCTGAGCACGCCTGTTGCAAAACACACTGCAGTGCTCAATGTCTTCAAGTCTGCCGATGCTTTGGTGTACGGTGGGAGGTAATGGAGATTGGTGATTGAGACTACACGAGTTTTAATGTCTTGCATTTTGTTTTTTCGTTGTAGTTGTTCTGTACATGTCCCATGCTTATTTTTTCAGGTCTATGCAGTGCTCCCCAAAATGCAAACTAATTTAGGAGCAATAGACGTGGCAATTAGCATTGAGTTGCGGTTGTTTAAATATTTATATTATATAGTTTATATTTACGTCTAAAAAAAGTTTTAACCTATCTTAAGTTTATTACGGTAGATGTAGCCTATATTAGATTTAAAAAGTAATTAGGATAAGAATACAAAATCTCTCTCTCTCTCTCTCTCTCTCTCTCTCTCTCTCTCTCTCTCTCTCTCTCTCTCTCTCTCTCTCTCTCTCTCTCTGTTGTGTGTGCGCACACTCTTGCTCTCACTCTCTCTGTCCTATGGTAACCTGTGTCTGATTTACATCTGTGTTTTTAAAGCGACCAGCATGAGGCTGAAACCAGCACTGTTTCCAGTCCAGCCCACATGTGTGTCTCTCTCTCTCTCCTTTTCTCTCTCTCCCTCCCACGTCATTCAGACCAATTTCGCTTCCCAGCTTTAACAGGACCAGAGGTCCTTCCAGGCCCCGAGCTACTGCCCATGGCATACGGCTGTCCATTAAAGTGCCTGCGCTTTGGCTGGAGAGTGAGGTAAAAAGGGAAAAAAAAGGAAAAGGAAAAAAGGAAAAGGCAGCTCGCGGCCGACCACATTAAAATCACTCAGGAAAAATAAAACAGTGGCGTCTTTCTTCTGTCGTTTAGCAGTGGAGGAGAAATGGGATGAATAAACCGCCTTGACTTCCAGAGTCAACAACTTACTTCTTAACTCTCTCTCTCTCTCTCTCTCTCTCTCTCTCTCTCTCTCTCTCTCTCTCTCTCTCTCTCTCTCTCTCTCTCTCTCTCTCTCTCTACCCAGTGTTTTGACTGGCAGGGTGGCAGGACAAAATGTACTGGGTTGTCTGAGAGCATGTCTGGAAACAAATCCACAGGGTGCTTTCTGGTGCCCATGATGGGGTTTATGAACGCCCGCCGTGCCAGGCCAGCCCTCCTCTTGTGCTCAGCACTGTGCCGCGATGGCGCTCAGTCAATTCTGGACCGCTTAACGCTCAGTGTCAAAGTGAAACCGCAGGTTATCAGTGGTGGAAAACGTTCTCAATTGTTTTCCTTATGTAATACTATGAATACTGCAATGTAGAACTACTCACAAGTAAAAGTAAAGAACTTGGAACTTGGAAGAACTTGGAAGTCCGGCAATTTTCTGGTGGGCTGTTACTGGACTAAAATCATATAGAGTATACTAAAAATAACTAAATGATTTCAGGTGACTATAAAATATGAATGCAACTAAATAGAATTGTATTCAAAAGACTACAACTAAAACTAAACCATGCATTTCTGTCAATATTAACACTGTCCAGAATCTTTCAGGACTAGAAACTTTCCAGAACCTCTGAGGGTGTGTGATTTTTCCATTATAACCAGAACCACCCCTGAAGGAGGAGGAATAGCATTAAACGTGGCACATTGTTTGCTTGTAGATCAGCTATATCTGATATGCTAGGCCAGGGGTTTTCAAAGGGTGGTCCGGGGACCACCAGTGGTCCCTGAGAGGGTTCCAGGTGGTCCCAGGTGGTCCCCAGCTAAGTTGGTTAACCAGATGTAACTCTTGAGAACGTAAATTTTTTTACACTCTCAAGAGTTAAAATATTCATCATGTGAATTAGTCCCAATCTACAACTAGAAGATTAATGGTCATGGACAGAAGCAAAGGAAATCTTTAGTTTGGGGGGGTCTGTGGGGCTAAATGTCCTCAAATGGTGGTCCGTGGCTCAAATCCTGAATAAATGGTGGTCCGTGGGATGAAAAAGGTTGAAAACCCCTGATATGCTAGGCGGTAAAAATAAAGAAACAGCAAGTTCAGAGTTCTTCCAGTAGTCCCTACTAGAGTCTCAGAAGATCATCTGAAACCAGGTCGCAAGTTGTAATGAAAAGAAATCCAAAACCTGTGAAATACGCTCCATGTCACGGCATGGTTCACGGTTGACAAGATGACAAGTTCTGGTAGTTGAAACATAGAGACAGAGACCATAGAGAGTATACAAACTAAAGACACCTGTAGGTCTAATCCCACCTGGCTCTGTACTTCAGGGTTGAGAACGTACTGTAGGTTCACACCCAGTTTTCAGTGTTTAAAAAAGAGAGAGAGAAAATGCATGAAAACTGATTTTGTTTACTTGTATGACAGTACTGTATATGTTAAGCATTACCCTCATTGTGATACCTATAGGTTAATTATGTTGTTGCCACCGCAAAGAAAGGTTATACATTGTGGACAGGCAGTCCTCCTGAATATCAGTTCTTTGCCTGCAGTCTGAACAAAGTGATCTTTTGTCCATGAAGGTTGGCCGCCCCTGCAATAGTGTCTCCTTCCTTCTCATTCTTCAGTGTTGCTCTCCATTCAAGAATGAAGTCATGTTGAACTGGGGAGCCTTTCATAAACACAAGGTCTGCTCCGTTTACAGCAGTACAGTGTTTATGTACACATCCGTCGGTACACACTGAAATCAGACCATTAGTCTGACGGCCCAGTATTGCCTATCTTTCATTATAAGGATTAGGCTTAGTTATAGGTCTATAAGCCATAGTAATTAGGATTGGGGTTAGATTTAAGGCATAATGACCAATGGTACTTGGGGAAAAATGTACTGTTGGGTTCTCAGATCCTCAGTGATTATTTCACTTGTGAAAGATGGTTACAAATCAGCCATGCTATGAATGAAATCAAAATCTCTCTCTCTCTCTCTCTTTCTCTCCCTACTCCTTTACCTTCTGTCACTCTCCCCAACCCACTCACACCCTCCATCTCTCTCTCTCCTATTCTCATCTCTCCTCTCTGTCTCTCTCTCTCTGTCTGTCTGTCTGTCTGTCTGTCTGTCTGTCTGTTTCCCTCTCTCCGTTTCCTTTTTGCTCCGTCAGTCTAATCCCTGAAACGGGCTCCAGCTGCAGAACCGGATGCTGAGAGAGAGAGAGAGAGAGAGAGAGAGAGAGAGAGAGAAAGAGAGAAAGAGAGAGAGAGAGAGAGAGAGAGAGAGAGAGAGAGAGAGAGAGGTGCAGCGCTAGACGTCTCCAGCCTGTTAAAGGAACAAGGCATTCCTCTGACATCATGTTCCACATGCAGCCGCAAGCACCCACCCTAATCCTCTCTCTCTCTCTCTCTCTCTCTCTCTCTCTCTCTCTCTCTCTCTCTCTCTCTGCCTTATTCCCTCTCTTTCTCAACACTCCCTGTCTCTTTTCTTAAGTCCCTCTCGTTTTGCAGTGTAATAAATCAACTGTAAATCATTTGGAATTTTCAGTCAACAATAATAAAAGCCATGCATAATATAACAGAATATTTGTTCCTCAGTAAACTAATGATTAGGACTAAAAGGTGCAATTAAAAACAAATCTGGCTGAAGAGTAGCCCCCTTTTTTCGTGTGCCACAGATCATGACATAAATCATGTAGACCTCTAAGGTCGTCTGGGTACAGGTCCACTTTCTGAACCAATGAATTAGATCAGGGGTGCCCAAAAGGTAGATCGTGATCTACTAGTAGATCACACAGACCGTGCAGGTAGATCACGACAGTCCCCATAGATCTGTAACTCTTGAGAGTGTTAAAACGAAAAGGGTCCATTTGGTTTCATTTTACACTCTCAAGAGTTACACTCTCAAGAGCCCATGCAATTAGAAAATGGAGAATACATTGTTATTTTGACCAATATTTTGCCAGTTCTCTTTCCCAATTGTGGACAAAAGCCTGAAAGTTCTTAGTTTTGGGTGCAAGAGACTACCATAAACTCAACATCACATCACAAACATCACTCTCAAACCCCAAATACTGTTTTCAGACGTCAGTAGTAGCATATACAAGAAAACCTTTCAATTCTCCCTCTCTATTTTTCAGTATAAGTGCATTATTCTTAACAGTAAGCACCATCACCACTATTTCAAAGCTCAAACTTTCTAGGGGCCTTGAAATGGTAATGGAATATAATATCATTTTTGATGTGTAGATCTTGTAGCTCTCAAGTCAAAAAAGTGTGGGCACCCCTGAATTAGATGCTTACGTGGAGAATGAGTGTTCAATTTCTTTCTATGCACCTCATATCTGGAACAACCCCCCAGAAAACTGCATGTATGCTGCAACTCTTATTTCTTAAAGGGCTGAAAACCTTTCTGTTTGCTGCTACCTTTCTTCGTCTTTTATCTTTCTTTTGCATTGCAATTTTAATTTTAACTTGTTATAGTTAATATATTCCTTTTATATATGTCTCTGTTTATACTTTATGTTGATTTTTGCAACAGCGTGTTGCAAGTTGCAACACAACATGTTGTGAGGCTCAATTGGCTATTTTGTGCAAAAGCTTGCAGAAAACTCCAGTTATCTATAATAAGTTAAGTGGTGATGATGAAATGTTGATGAAATGTGACCAATAAATGTGCCATAATTGCTTACAAATGATCATTCTGTGGCAGCTTGTTACAGTAAGAGACACGCGACTTCTGATACATTAAGAGACGCTTGAAACTTGAATGCAGTCATTCAATGTATAGCAAATAGCAGTGTCAAGTGCATAGTGTATTAGGAGAGGAGAGGAGGAAAGGCATGCTTAATATTGTATGTTTGTGATACACAGAGAAGAGCAGAGAAGAGGCAGACATAAGAGACAAAGGTCTAGATTTTCGTCACCGCTAAAACCCTTATCCCTTAACTTCTTTGCCTTTTTAAACCGTTTTAAAAACATTTTTCAGTAGTTAAAATGGCCAGTCTACAAGCTCACAATGTGTCAATATATCGGCACGTTTAACTATTCCAAAACGTTTCAAAATAGTAAAATAAAAAGGCCAAGAATTTAGGGATATAGGGTTTATTGTGTGACAAAAAATGGAGCCCATAGTAAATAATCGTAATAAAACATCAACAACATATATGACTGCAGTCTGCATAACTGTTACTTACAGGAAGGATTATGAGGTGTTTGTCAGGGAAGCATCATGCTGCTGCTGCTGCACTCTGTGTTCACTCACATTCACTGCTTCCCACACATCTGTCTGTAGGACCTGAACCTCTGGCTGAGAGAGAGAGACAGAGAGAGAGACAGACAGAGAGAGAGAGGGAGAGACAGAGAGAGAGATTTTAAGAGACTATCAGAGAAAGACAAGAGTAAGACTATAGAAAGACTATAGAAAGAGACAGAGAGAGAGAGAGAGAGAGAGAGAGAGAGAGAGAGAGAGAGAGAGAGAGAGAGAGAGAGAGAGAGAGAGAGAGAGAGAGGCAGATAGAGATCACAGAAAGATAAGTTGAGAGAAACAGAGAGACATAAATGAAGTAGATTGAAACGTAAAAGATAAACAGTATAGTAGTATACGATGTAAGAGAGAGAAAAACACAACAGAGATAATAATATCATATAAAATGACTTACTGTCTGCACAGTTCTCAGTTCTGACAGTACTGGAGACGCAAACTCTACGCATGTTCCACCATTTCTCTTCCTCCCTCCCTCTCTCTCCCTCTCACTCTCTTTCTTTCTCATCTTTTCCCTCTCATTCCCTCTCTCCTCCTCTTCTGGCATGTGCCCCATATTTTTCCTCCCTCAAATTGGCGACTTAGAACAATATGATGTTGTGTACTGCCTTCTTCTGGAGGAGAAAGGTCACTGCACCTCCATTACTACCATGCAGAACCCATAGATGTATTAGTTTTGACTTGAGAAGTCAAGTTAGTGATATTTAGTGCCTGTTAGTTGGTTCAGAGTGAGGAGTATGTTGAGCTTGAATCATATTGCTTGTTGTGCTTATAATGTAGGCAATAAATCAATCAATCAGCTTGCTTAAAGTGAACTGTTAACTATATGTCAAATTGGAAAGAATCAGATATTTGCTGGATGGCTCCCTGAAAAAGTTCAATAAAATGTGGGAGCCTTTCATTAGACATTTAATGAGCTCAGACTAATATTTCTAACTGATTGTACAGTCATTTACAGCTCGGTGGCGGATCAGATGGCTGATCGACTAGACTTATTATAAGCCTTCAGTAATTTTATGAATATATATTTATATGTTTTTCTATCTTTTTTTCTCTTTTGTGTTCTTGTGGAAGTGTATCTAATGCTTTGATTATACAGTTATTTCTTATTTACTTTCACTGTTTTACTTTTTGTTTTGTCTATAGGAGAATTCAATAAACAGATTGTGGAACTGAGCTATAGCCTCTCCAATGTACATAGGGAGATGATCATTTCACTTTTCTGTAGTCATGTTGTGGGGGCGACAGCTTCGCTAGAGAGCTCCAGAATTCCAAGTTATACCAAGGCCAGTGAGTCTACAGTATGAAAAGCTCACTCACACACTATAGCAGCTTGTTTTGACCAAAAAATGTTTATTTCTTGGGTCAAATATTGGTTTGTGATTAATTGAGATTAACTACTGTGGTTGCAATACGCCCATGAACCCCGATTCACCAGATCATCTCCTTCTCTATTCTCTTCTCACTCACAAATAAACCCTGAGATACTTAAACTCCTTCACCTGTGTTAATGTCTCATTACCAACTTGGACTGCAAAATCCATCCAAGCTCGCTATGTGTTATCATTTGTGAGAAATTGTTACAATATGAGCTTGTAGAATGCTGGTCAATGCTCTCTCTAGAATATGCATGCGGGGGTTTGAGTGGTTAACTGCTACTTTACACATGAGAGAGTTTGGTTAGCTATTACTTTATATATGAAGAGAATTTACACATATATATGTACAGTAGCCTGGCTCCAGCCCTGAATCGTCACCTTAAAAAATACTACCTTAAGTTTTTCCCCTGCGATAATGAAGTGAAACGACAATTCAGACTGAGGTCAGGCTAACATACTGTAGATACATATAACATATTGGTGCACATCTGCCAGACAGCAAGAGAGTGGAACAGGGGGTGGGATTGCAAATTGTAGAGTTGCACAAATAAGGTCGACCTGGGAAAGTTCTCATCCTCTCAAATATCTTGCCCTTGAGCTTGAAGCTGAACCAGCTGTACTTTTTATTACACTGTACAGGGCCTCCGAGGCACATATCACTAGGCCTATTTTTCCAGGAATTCTCAGAGCTGACTGCTCACATTATTATCACAAAATGACAAAATGAGGTTTCAACATTCACATTAACAGTGTTGACTAGGAAGAAGTCACAGCAATCTTATCATTTGGCCCCAAAGCAAAAATGGATAAGCTCTCTAAGCAGTTAACCCTATATTTAACATAATCATCCGCTGGTGGTCTATAGCCTATAGGCCCCCTCCTATTTACTGTACTTGTGTGAGCTGAGCGGGCACAAGTTGGTTGATTGGTTGTGTGGTGTTCGGCGGTCGGAGGATTCTTGGGATACTCCGATTGGCCGTTTTGTGGTAATGTAAGTAAAAGACCTTTATGGCTAATGCCATAAAGGTCCGTCCATGCACGAGTAGGCCAAGGCAGTAGATCAGGGGTGCTGATCTAGTTACCCTATTCCCTCTATATCCAATCTACAGGCTTGCAATGTGTTGCGCTTACTCTCAGCTTGCAGACGTGCAATATCTGGTCCAAGTGCTTGGCAATCTGATTCCCTTGTGCAAATCTGAAGTGACTTACTTGAATCCTAAGGCCCACAAAACAGCAGTTTTTCTTTCTCTCACTCACTCACTCACTCACTCACTCACTCACTCACTCACTCACTCACTCACTCACTCACTCACTCACTCACTCACTCACTCACTCACTCACTCACTCACTCACTCACTCACTCACTCACACACACACACACACACACACACACACACACACACACACACACACACACACACACACACACACACACACACACACACACACACAGTACCTCAGTCTCCAGTATGAAGTGTGGTCGTGTCTGTGTGGAACACCTCACTGCGGCAGAGAGCAAGGAACTTTACTGTAGCCGATGTAATGCCGAGTTTATATAACCTGTGGTATGACTACGTTTCAACCACTTTCACTCTTTCCGTGCGTCCTACTCTGTTTCTCCTCCTCCTCTGTGCTGCCCGGCTATACCCTTTTCTCACCTCTGCTAGTCTGTTTTCACCCCCTCCACCCCACCCCTACCCTGAGTGTTGTGTGGTATCCAAGACAACCAAGCTCAAGTCCATTGTCTTGCCTGTCCCGTTATGTATTAAACCCCAGCTATTAAACATTCCCTCACAGAGCAGAGGGAGGCGTTATTTAAAAAGTAACCCAGCTTCTGGGGAACTTCGGTCTGCAACACGTGGTCCAAAGACAGAGCCAATTTGAATCCATTTCACTGTCTAGTGGTTAATATGTAACATTCATTGTGTGTGTTGTTAATGAGTGTCTGTGTGTAACATTCATACTTGAAATATCTGCTTTCTAAAATGCACATGCAGTACATCTTGCAGTACACTGCATCAATTTGTACTGTTGGGTTAGGAATACTAGGAGCGAGTACTAGGAGGATCGGCTATGTGTCACGGCAGCGTACAAATCAAAGGAATAATTCCAATTGTCATTTTTAATAGTTAAACATACAATGTCTCGCAAGCATGTAAATCTGCTTGTGCCTATTTTCACTAAACTGCTAATATGACATGCCACCAGAGGAATAGGGATGCTAGTGTCCCATTATAACCCTAACCATATACAATAGCTATAGTTGCACTGCACTGTAGATTGCAGATTAGTATGATGCAAAATACGTCCCTCCATCACCCTCCATCAGTAGGCCTATATCACATATGTCAAAGTCAAGGCCCGCGGGCCAGATCCGGCCCGCGAGACGATTTAATCCGGCCCCAGGCTTGTAGAGTAAAAATGTCTGAGTCTATCAAAAAAAAAAGTAAGTCTCTAGCATGTTCCTATCAAAAGTTATGATCGTTTAAAGAAATGCTTTTTGAGCTCTCTTCTGAACGGCATGGAATGCATGTTGTCCAGCAGGGGGAGTCGTTTTACCAGGCTAGGCTGCTGGCGCTGCAAAGTGAGAACTATACTTCAGCAGTACAAGGGTGTGTAACCGAGAGAACTATACTTCAGCAGTACAAGGGTGTGTAACCGAGAACTATACTTCAGCAGTACAAGGGTGTGTAACCGAGAACTATACTTCAGCAGTACAAGGGTGTGTAACCGAGAACTATACTTCAGCAGTACAAGGGTGTGTAACCGAGAACTATACTTCAGAAGTACAAGGGTGTATAAGCGAGAACTATACTTAGTTAACTTTACATACTTACTTAAATTTAGTATTTGAAATTTAAATGCTATTTTCGTATGGTTTATTGACGCTCTGTAAATAAAAATAGCATCTTTCATAGCAAATGTCTTAATCTAGGTTACAAGTATGAAACCAATAATATAGTGTATATTAATATCTATTCTTAATAATAAATATGACTTGTGTGATATACTGTAGTGTAGAAGTAACGGCTGTGTACGTAAACATGCGTGTGCCGCGCATGCTTGCGGTCTGCGACTGGTGCACCGCGGTGCTCCGGCCCCCATGAAGTCACATGAAGTCCAATGCGGCCCCCACCCCAAAAGACTTTGACACTACTGGCCTATATGATAAAAAATGTTAATGCTTCTGGGAAAGCATGCTTTTGCAAAATCTATGGCTGAGAGATATAAACTGTGCCCTTACCTTTGTTTTGTTATATTTTGGTACATATCGGAGTGTCAATATACAGTATGGCCATATTGTGACATTCTCATGACAACCAGTGTGGTTGCTGTGGCATGAGTTTCAGTTGCAAACGAACCAAGGTTGGTACAGCACATGGATCTCCATATTTGCGGTTGGTGCTGCTGACTATCATCAATGGATCTCCCATTCTCTATATATGAAGATCACAACACTGACCTCATCAAAACCTGAATAGCCATACATGGTTTGACATATAGATCTGCATATATGGAGTCAACCAGTAACTCTACATCTGACACCAGTAGTATAGTGTGCTTTTCAACTGTGTCTGCTGTTTCAGCATGGCTTCCCGCCCTCAGGGCGTCTTACTGGTAGTAGTAATAGTTGTGTGAGTAGTAGCAGCTAGTAGTGGTGGTGGTGATAGTAGTGAACAGGACTAGCAGAATAAGACTAGCCGACATAGTAGCAGCAGTAGATTTGTCCTGCAACCATGTGCAGCAAGGAAACAGCTATACACCAACGTTGCAGGAAGTACGCCTACAGTAAAAATGTTAATGTTTCTGGGAAAGTATGCTGTGTATAATCTATGGCTGATAGATATCATCAGGGTCTGGTACGGGTCTCAACGCAGGCTTATAACTTATTCCAGTATAAACACCTTGATAAATGGAGCGCTCAAGGACATGAATCCTGTTGCATGTTCAGATCTTTCTAGGCAGCGAGTGTGATTATTGTGTTTGTACATACTTCACTAATCTGTGCAGTCTTTTCACACGGAGAGAACATTATTTATTTACATTTTACTTTTATTTTAGATAGTGCGTCAAGATTGCAATTGATAACCTCACCCCTCATTTTCTATAGGTTTAATGTGATCTGACCTGTGACATAATTTAGGGAGTAGGGATTTCAAGTTCTTGCTCCAACTAGCTCTTTTGCATCACATATAGACATACTTTGTGAGTAGTACTGTTAATATTTCTAAAAAAAAAAGAAAAAAAGAAAAAAAGGTTTTCTTTAAAACGTGAACCATTTGCTGTCATTATTGTGTCATATAAATGCATCATATGGACAAAAAACAGAGAAACACAACACTGCACAAACACAGCAACAGGATTTGTGAATTATTGTGACAAAAAGGTTAGCCAATGAAATACAGCACTTTCCCTAAGGACAAATACCAGACAACTCACATTTTTTGGTGTGGGTGGCAGGGGCGGTGTCAACTCCATGTGTGAATTGTCCTGAGAAAGGAGAAGACAGCTCATGTTATTATACAGTATGTGAGTTGTCTCAAGGATCCATACAGTGTGACCTAAGCCATTATTGCCTGTCTGTCTGTATAATATAATATATTTCATCCTTATATAATATAATTATAATTATATAAGGATATAGTACTTAGTTTGAGTTTATATGTGAAGGAGAAATAAATGTGCTCTTATTATAACGCAGCTGTGGCGCGAGGGTTTATCAAAAACATACTGCATGTGATGACCGATGGCCGGAGGCTCCTTAAAGTAGACCAGTCCAAAGAGTCATCTTATAGGCTTTTTACTTATCTTAAAGTGCTTTAACAGTGCATGCCAGAGACAGATATGAAAAGAAAAATAAATAATACTAGCTGAAAACAACGTTCCAAAATGGGAAATTAAATGAACAGTTGATGTCAAACTTGTATAACAAACAGAACTGATAGAGTTCTGCTTACAGGTGGGGCAATCCCCTAATCAGCAACCTATTAACTCAACCACATGGCCAACTAAGACCTACAAGTAATCTTCCACCTTACTAGATACATTAGAGAGGAATATGCACCCAGTTATATTTCACAGACCCAAATGATTTACAGGTCAAACATAAACACATAATACAGATGAATAAACGCCCCTCCTCTCTGCAGTACTTGGCACCCTCCAATCTAAAGAGGACTATCAGCAGCACTGCAGAGAAGAGACAGGTCAACTGACCAACAGATAATTCAATCAATTACTGAAAACAGTGATATTAATTTAAATGAACAATTTAAAAACAGTTTAATCCTTGTGTGAAATGTCAGATGTCCACTATACAGAAAACATGTAACACTACACTATAACCCACACTTCCCAGGCAGCTTGATGGTGATTGCTACAGGGCACGGGCTGACCAGTGACACAACACCAACAAAATGGTGTGAGCAAATACAACATAAACAACAACAACAATGTGCGTTAGAAGATAGGCTACTTAATAAGAAGATTAGTTCACACAAAAAGTGCAGACTGTGAGTTGATATTTTGATGTTGTGTGTGTGTTTTTGCAACAAAAAACAAATGACAACACAAAACATGTGGCCATTTGTTATTACAAAGTGACTGCAAAGAATTACTGTTTGTTTTTTTGTTTTGTTTTAAGTTAGGCCTATATAGTAGCTATATAATATTAACGACCCATTTTCACCTGTTGTTATTGTATTGACACAATGACACTTGCTTTGGCAATGCAAATGCATGTTTTCTCATGCCAATAAAGGTCCTTTTATTTGAAATCTAATTGTTATGATTATCCATAACTCATATTCAAAGTCAGCCTAAAAATCAAGAGGGAAAGATCAAGATCAACAATGCATGCAGCAAATATACTATAGTATTGATAATTAAGTAGGAATTCATATGATGGACCATGTCTGTGTCATTTCATACAGTAACCAGAGCAATCTAGAAGAGTTGAGACATGGGGGGTCAGAAACTGAGCGCTCGAGCGCTGTTCATGACTGGGGTAAAGCCTAAAAAAGGACAATCTGGAGTTCGAAATACACTGTTCTCAACGAGGGCGGTGGTGCAGCAATTTTAGGCATAGGCCTATGTGCGCAACATTGCAAACAGTAATTAATGTTTATGTTGTGGGCTACTATGTCCGTGTACTTTTCGGCCATTCAGGATTCTGTTTTATACTTGTTACATTTAAAATCAGAATACACTCCAAAACGGCCCGTTTCGGTATTCTGTTTTGAAAACAAAATTTAGAGTTGTGAATTGTAAGAGCAACATACGACCCGTTTCCAGGTTCTAATTGGTGTGGTTCAATCAGAATGACACAATTTAAAATGACTGCTGCGGTCCGTGCCTCGCGAAGCAGATCCTGAAATCTGTTTTGTGTCCGCTGCTGCCACCCCCCCCCCCCCCTCCTCCGTGCTGAGGGCGGAGGCGTGGCACGGAGCTCTTGATTGACAGCTCGGTTACTGCTGCAGTTACCAGAGCCTTCTAGGGGAGAGTTGCGATATTCCCGTTCACTCCTGTGCGTCAGGGCAATGGCGGTGCTGGAGGAGCAGCAGCGCTGATGTAGAAGCCGTTTGAGTGCACTCGGAAAACCGGAAGTCGATGAATATGAATGGGACTCTATGGATTTAATCAGGGACCAGCAAAGAAGGCACGAAAACATCATGTATTAATGGCGGTGACCTCGTAAACAAACTATCGATGCAGGCAAATTAAAGAATGCCTTCTGGAGGTTGATTTCGAATACTTTGTCACATGATTTGCAAATAGTATATAATTATATTGACGTCTTGAAAGTGTTAGTGCTGATTGAAACTGGTTTCAAAGCAGGCGATATCGCGAGAATTCACTGAAAAGCTAAGATTCTCGCGATAACAGCGGGGGGTAGGAGTATGCAGAAAGTTATTTAATCAGTTATTTAATCCAGCTTTAATGACTTTATTTTAGTTGTTCTTTAATAATACTACAACATAAACATTACAGAGACTCTAGCCGTGACTGGACAATACTTTAAAACAGTTGTCTTTTTGCATACGTACCTAAAATAGCTCTTATTGCGCCGTTTTCGTTGAAAACAATGTACTCCCAATGACAGTTAGGACTGGGACTGCACTCATAGACGAATCTCTGTAGTCTCGCGCACGGTGCTCTGCTCTGCTTTCTGACCCCTCAATATCGCAACTCTCCTACTAGAAGGCTCTGGCAGTTACTACAAGGAGACACACGCGGCGCTGTTGGTACTGGCAGATGATATTATGAATTATTGAATTAGATTAGACAATATTATTATACATTTATCCTGCCGTAATTTCAAATAAATTACCCCACTTTTTGGTTGCATATTAACACAGGGCTGTTATTACATTCATGTCAACTCTTAAGTAATTAAAAACATTAATAGAGACAGACAGACGAACAGACAAGACAGACAGACAATGAATACTAAACTTTCTAATTAATTAACATGCTAAAGTAAGTCTACTTTGTATTCAACATATAGGGTAAGTGTCCCACCATCATCATGTGTGTCATTGTTATGCAACCCGCTATGTTTATAGTGTATTCGTTATTCAATTAAGTGTTTATGAGGTGCGCCAATTGGGCTCATCATCAGATTGTTTTCAACATTCTAGCCAACTTTGTGGAAGATGGTAGGGTATAGATAGTGTCTATAAAATCAAGTGAGAGAGTGTGTGTGTGTGTGTGTGTGTGTGTGTGTGTGTGTGTGTGTGTGTGTGTGTGTGTGTGTGTGTGTGGTGTGTGTGTGTGTGTGTGTGTACCTAGTGAATGAATACAGGAACCTACATTTGAATTAAATATTAAATACATCATCATTGAATTTGAATGAGTTTGGACGTGCACATCCGCAACAACCAGGGGACCCACTTGATGCTGTTTTGCAATTGTCCTAGCCAATTGCATCTCCTCGGACTACTGTAGGCCTACTGTCTGTCACTGTGGTCCATCCGTGACACCATGATCACGCCCTCGCTGCAGTGTGCGCTGTATAGGCTACCAGTAGGTAGAAATAATAGCTCTGTGGCTGGTTATTATGACCCGTTAAGATTCAATCAAAATGCCGCTAACGCCAATGTATTTGTAATGACAGCAGCAGTCATAAATATAATCTAAATGATAAAGGATAAATGTATACAGACTACATTACTTCAATGATTAGTTTGGCACCTTGTTTGTCACCATGTCCGCTAGGGTGGATCAAAAAAGCACAAGTTTTGATTTTCTTGTGTCTCACCCCCTAATTATGTTCCAATGGACAAAAAACTACTTTGTTTAAAATTTGGTTGAATTTGAAGCATATTTAGAGGTAGCTCAATCACCCAGAAGTTTATCACTATTTTGTATTGGAGTACCAGTTCACAGTAGTACCAGTTCACCATAAAAACCTGATTAAAGGATGTACCAAACTTTTCTCAGTTGTTCTTAACATGATTTTTTACGAAGAATCCAATTCTGCTTGATATATTTCTGTATCATGCATAGTTAATAAGATAATTAGCATAATTAATCAAATGTGCAGATTATCTCATTAATTATGCGAATTACAAAGATGTACATTGCAGAAATGAATTCTACGGGACAAAATACATAAGGATCAACTCAGAAAAGTTTGGTACACCATTTAATCAGGTTTTTATGGCGAACTGGTACTACTGTGAACTGGTACTCCAATACAAAATAGTGATAAACTTCTGGGTGATTGAGCTACCTCTAAATATGCTTCAAATTCAACCAAATTTTAAACAAAGTAGTTTTTTGTCTATTGGAACATAATTAGGGGGTGAGACACAAGAAAATCAAAACTTGTGCTTTTTTGATCCACCCTAATGTCGGCCCAAAACACTTAATTGAACAAATAAACAGGCCTACCTGTAACATAACGCGTTGCATAATAATGATTAATGACACAGATGACGAGGTCCCGGGTAGGCCTCTTTAAAATGTCTATCTGTCTGTATTACTTTATTAATTAAGAGTTGACACAGAGGAGGATGCATCAATCATCAATGTCTAATCAGAATGTAATAACAGCACTGTATTAATATGCATTAAATGCAGACTAATTTATTCAATTTATTAACGGCAGTGCTAAATGGTATAAATAAAATCTAAATATAAAGGATAAATGTATAATAACTACTCTAATTCAATAATTCATAATTCTGTGTGCCTGCCAGTATGGCAGAAGCACACAGGTTGTGATTCGTCAACTTAATCCATCACTTATCATCTATCTATCCGAAATTTTGACCGCTATGGCCGGCCGCACGGTTTGCACAATCCCTGCAATATATACATCGAAACGTGCGGCTCGGCCGGGAAAGATGTGCTTGTGCTTTTCTTTCCGATACGCGTTACCGTGCCAACGTAATTCGCAATAAACGACGCAAAAAATCCCCATTCGAAATGAATGGGGGCACACCGAAAAGATCAGAAAAAGAAGCGCTTATTTGGAGCCACATTAATCTGGCAAACTGTGGCGTAGAAACACGATTTTAACTTTAAACAGCAGACGCAGCTCTCGACTTCGTCACGGTTCAGGCGGTATTCAAATATGTTGCACGGTTTGTCCGCTATCGCAGTTCAAAGTGTGCATGGTTCGAGAATTTAGCGGAGCTTAGAGGCTCGCACGACCAGTGAGCGAGTGAAACAGAGTGCGAGATGCAGTGTCTCGAGGTTCGGGTCATGACCGAACAAATCGTCCTCAAGGCCACAATATTCGCTTTACACGCGTGGTTTTCGGACATTTTGTAGACAAACTTCTCGCCTTTCACCCAATGTGACCATCAAAGCCCAGTCAGGTACAGAACCGGTGCTACGTGCCTCAGAGCGAGATGACGTGACCTCCCGTCCCCATATTAATTACATTGTAATGTGCTGCATTTTGGCGTTTGACGTTTGTTTTCAAACGCGAATTCTTAAATCGCTCTCACGACCACGTCTTTTATCGTACCAATACCACGATCGCACACAACATAGCTTGCGAAGTCGTAGCGCCCACATCGAAAAAAGTAAACACTTACGAGTTTTAATTTTTGCGTGAGAGGCCTTTGTTCCAAGAGAGTGCTACCCATTGACTCCCTGTATAAACTAATGGACCATAGTATCTGTACTGAAGCACTGAACACAGGTGTAACAGATTAGGCCCTAATTAGATGGCTGCCACTAGCCACACGCGCGCAGAGACACGCACACACATGCTCTCCTCTCCAGTCTATGCTTTGCTGCATAGTGTACTTGCTCATGGAGTTCTCCATGGGGTTACATATGCCCAAATATGGAGTGTGTGACGCACACACACACACACACACACACACACACACACACACACACACACACACACACACACACACACACACACACACACACGCATGCGCATACACGCATGCGCATGCACACGCGCACACACACACACACACACACACACACACACACACACACAACACACACACACGCGCGCGCGCATACACACACACGCACGCACGCATGCGCGCACACACACGCATGTGCATACACACATGCGCACACACACACACACACACACACACACACACACATGCGCGCATACACACACACACACGCACGCACGCACACACACACACGCATGCGCATACACGCATGTGCATGCACACGCACACACACACACACACACACACACACACACACACACACACACACACACACACACACACAACCACACAAACACACAACCACACACACACACGCGCGCGCATACACACACACGCACGCACGCGCGCGTGCACACACGCACGGACGCACACGCACGCGCGCGTGCACACGCATGCGCATGCACACGCACGCGCATGCACGCGCACGCGCATGCACACAACCACACACACACAACCACACACACGCGCGCGCGCACACACACACGCGCGCGCATACACACACGCACGCACGCGCGCGCACACACACATACACACACACACACACACGCATGCGCATACACGCATGCGCATGCACACGCACACACACACACACACAACCCACACACACACACGCGCGCGCGCACACACACGCGCGCATACGCATGCACACACATAGTCCGGGTCCTCTCTGAGGTCACCTGATGGGCCACGACTGGTTATTCATGCATGCAGCAACACACTCACACACATGCACACTCACGCACACACACATTGGCAAATCTCGGGAAATGAGTCCCTGACGTTGATTGGTGTAACTTAGCTCCGCCCCCTATTCTGATTGGTCGATACTATTTCCTGCCATAACTCCTCAATGCTATGTCATAGAGACATATGGGTGGCATCATTGAACTCGGGTAATGAGTCCCTGACGTTGATTGGTGTAACTTTACCCCGCCCCCTATTCTGATTGGTCGATATTATTTCCTGCCATAACTCCTCAATGCTATGTCATAGAGACATATGGGTGGCATCATTGGACTCGGGTAATCGAGTCCCTGACGTTGATTGGTGTAACTTAGCCCCGCCCCCTATTCTGATTGGTTGATACTATTTAGGGTTTGCTACTACGTTAGCATAGCATGTTAGCATGCCAACTCCCGCGAAAGTTTGCACACACTTGGCGAGTGGCAGGCACACAGTAAAATTTCTTAGAAATTTTGTTTCTAGTTATCATCTGCCAGTACCAACAGCGCCGCGTGTGTCTCCTTGTAGTAACTGCAGCAGTAACCGAGCTGTCAATCAAGAGCTCCGTGCCACGCCTCCGCCCTCAGCACGGAGGGGGGGGGGGGGGGGGGAGCAGCGGACACAAAACAGATTTCAGGTTTTGCTCGCCACCTCGCCAGAGCAGCAGCGTTTTTAAATTTTGTCATTCTGATTCGAACCACAACAATTAGAACCTGGAAACGGGTCGTATGTTGCTCTTACAATTCACAACTCTACATTTTGTTTTCAAAACAGAATACCGAAACGGGCCGTTTTGGAGTGTATTCTGATTTTAAATTTAACAAGTATAAAACAGAATCCTGAATGGCCGAAAAGTACACGGACCCTACTATTCACTACAACACGATGTAAAATAATTGAAATAAATTGATTTGCTGACCATATTCTCAACACCATTCTCAGCCGCCGTTGGACTGGTCCAATGGAGTGAACGGAGATGTCGTAACTGTCATGGCTCTGTCTGACAGTACAGTCCGCGCCCAGGAGGAATCCTCCTCTTCCTTCTTCATAAGTTTCGATCGTTGTCACCAGTGTTGCCAACTTGGCGCATTTGTCGCTATATTTAGCTCGTTTCCAGACCCCCTAGCGCCAAAATTAGTGAAAAACTCCTGGCGGAAAATCTAGTGCTTTTTGGCTGGTGAGTTGGGGCGAAATTGATTGACAGGCGCCAGAGATAAAACCCTCATTTTTCACCATATTTCCTCCTATGACAGTGGTTTTCAACCAGTGGTCCCCAGGCTAAATGATGGATAGTTGGTTAACCAGATGTAACTCTTTGAGAGCGTAAAAATGAAACCAAATGGACCCTTACGGGTCCATTTGGTTTCATTTTTACGCTCTCAAGAGTTAAAATATTCATCATGTGAATTAGCCCAAGTCTACACAACTAGAGAATGTAGAAGATTAATGGTCATTTAAAGGTAGGGGAAGTGATTTGAAATTCATGGTGTAGTACCAGCCTGGTGCACTAGGGCCGCCAACAGTAGCTACACTATGTGAACCTGCTGCTCGCTCCTGATTGGAGGAGAATTCGCCACCACCTGGGGAACTTTTATTAGCTCCTCTGCTAACGTGGGGGAGGGGGAAACTCCATATGTGGTTTCCACACCTTATAATAGAGCATTTTAACAGAAAAAAAAAAATGTTTTGGGTGATATCTGACAAAAGTGAAATCACTTCCCCTACCTTTAATGGTCATATGGTTTCCCTTCCAGGCGAGCATCTAGCGCATTCTAGTGCATTTTGGAAGTGCCACTATAGTCCAGGCAAAATAAATTTTCAAGTGGAATAAATTGTAACATGGGATTTTTCTTCACAGATCATTTCTTTGAGGTCTCCAGAACAACATATTAAAAGTCCCGAAAAATCCCAGTTGCGCAAATATGTTTAATTTCATAAAGTAATAGAATACATAGGCTCCAATGGAGTGATAGCCCCGCCCCCTTCCTATACAAACCCATTATAACTTAAAACTCCATTTTAACCATGATGGATTATTCAAAAACAACCCATCTTTTTTCTGGTGACTGATATTGTTCTCCTAATACGTGAGAGGACCGTGGAATTTCATTCACAAGTTTCAGTTATTTTTAAAATATTGTTTTGGAAAATGTAGCTGCCTCCATATCTGGGTATGCCCACCCAAATGAATATTAAAAAAAATAAATAAATGAAACCTGTAAATGAAATTCCACTGCCCTCACCTTTTTCTGGTGACTGATATAGTCCTCCTAATATGTGAGAGGGCAGTGGAATTTCATTTACAGGTTTCATTTATTTATTTTTTTAATATTCATTTGGGTGGGCATACCCAGATATGGAGGCAGCTACATTTTCCAAAACAATATTTTAAAAATAACTGAAACCTGTGAATGAAATTCCACGGTCCTCTCACGTATTAGGAGGACAATATCAGTCACCAGAAAAAAGATGGGTTGTTTTTGAATAATCCATCATGGTTAAAATGGAGTTTTAAGTTATAATGGGTTTGTATAGGAAGGGGGCGGGGCTATCACTCCATTGGAGCCTATGTATTCTATTACTTTATGAAATTAAACATATTTGCGCAACTGGGATTTTTCGGGACTTTTAATATGTTGTTCTGGAGACCTCAAAGAAATGATCTGTGAAGAAAAATCCCATGTTACAATTTATTCCAATTTTAGGTAAAACATGAGCTAAAATTACTGGCCTACTAGTGCATTTTGGATTTTGGCAGTTGGCAACACTGGCCACCCAGGAATCCTCCTCTTCCTTCTTCATAAGTTTCGATCGTTGTCGCATTTTGAGAGAGGAATAACTAATGGCGACAGGCGGCGGTGCTCCTCTCGAGCGGTTGACTTGCTCCATCTGTTTGGACGTGTTCTCCAGCCCGGTCACTCTGCCCTGCGCACACTCCTTCTGCCGAGACTGCATCCACACCTACTGGGACAAAGGCGACATCAGCTGCCCTCTGTGTCTGGCACGTTTCCCCCACAGACCTGCCCTGTCCGTCAACCTCATAATGGAAGAGATGGCCAGCGGCCTGCGCCTACAAGACCATGATCCGCTGGTTCCAGGACGACCACCATACCCAGCCTCAGTAGCAGGACAGAACCCCAAAGTTACGTGTTCTCGACATCACCAAGAGATGAGCCTTTTCTGCGTGGACGATAACAAGCTTTTGTGTGGTAGATGTGCTGTTCACCATAAGAAGCACAAAACGGTGTCTGCTGTTGATCAAATGCCACAAATGAAGGTACGAAAATCAAAGTAAAAGTTGTGCATTTTTAGAAGCACAAAACGGTGTCTGCTGTTGATCAAATGCCACAAATGAAGGTACGAAAATCAAAGTAAAAGTTGTGCATTTTTGTCTTGCATAGAACAAACATATTCTGGATTTTTTTTGCTGACTGTCTGGGAGTGCCCTACTGCCCTTTCAAGCACAGGCATGCCTTTAAAGGGGGACTCCACCTATTTTCAACATTTTAATATGTCATTAATAGCCTTAGAGATGTTGTGTAGACATGTTAAAAAAAGTTCCCCTTTAAGTTTCGCCAGCGCCTTGGAGTTTAGGGACTGTACGTTATTTACCGGGGGGGGGGGGCTGGTGCGCTGGAAGTCCGGTCAAAAAATAATAATCATGCCCCCCCCCCCCCCCACCTCAATTTTTTCCCCATGGCCCTCCCCCCACTTCAATGTTGTTTTCCCATGGCCCTCCCCCTACAGGTACAAAATTGCCCCGCCATTTACTTTGAGATTTTTTCTTCAGTTCAATGAGCATGCCAGCTGTCGTGAGCATCCCAGTACACACTGACATTTAACCAACAAATAAAACGCTGACAGGTCCCTTTTGGTCAATCTTGCGGAATCATGCCTCTCACAGCCCATCAATCAGAAAGTATACATGGTTCAGACCCTACACATGCTACCTAGCCGCTACCACCCATTCCTCAACAACGGGGCAGATGAAGCTCGGCACTTTTCAACATCCAACGCGGTACAACAAAGCTTTTATTTATTTGCGCTGGCCTCTTTGAAAACTATAGCCCCGTTGTGCGATCTCTCAGCTTTGATGGCAATGCTGTCTGCAGTGGTCGCGCAACAGAAAATACTATCCAGCACGTTCGGTTTCTGACCCCCCAATGTCGCAACTCTGCTAGATAGCATGATTCTACCCAGAGCAGCCTGGGTAGAGTAGCTATGTAAGCCTGGAGTACAGACAGAGCACGCTAACACCGTTCACTTTATGGAGCAAGGGGGACAACAAACAGCTCATTTGAGGCTACTCACCACAGCTCGACGTGCTGCCTTATAAGCCATGCATCCGCCCGTATCGGGTTATAGAAAACGGCTCTGCTGTCATTATTTATCAAACCGAACGCAGTCCTTGGTAAAAAGGCAAAGTTTTCTTTTCCCTACGTGTGTTTTGTAAACAAGCGGTGGACGCCATGACAGGATCTCGCTCAACTGCATGGAGGGAGGAGGGCCCATGCTGCAGATCCGTTTCCTGTCCTAGTCTGTGTAAGTGGCATAACTAGTAGGCGGGCTTTAAACAGGATCTCAGCAATGAGCAGTAAATAGACACCATTATCCCTTTGGCCGCGTCGGCGTCGCAAGGGAAACTTTCATATTAAGGTGACGGGTACTGGGCAATCTGGACTGGGGGGGCACAAAATCTAATCAGGGGGGCATCGCCCCCTACTGCCCCCCCGTAGCTACGGGTATGCTGTAAGCCCAGAAAATATTCACACCATTGAAGTGGAACGTTTCTCATGTATCACCGTTTCACACCTACCCAATATTCTAACGCACACGGAAGCGGCAGTCCACCCGGAGTCACGACATTGAGGAGTCAGAAACTGAGCGCTTGAGCGCTGTTCAAATGGCCTGAATAGGGACAAACTGCAGTTGAAGTCAATGTAGAAGAATCGCCATTGGTCTACTAGCTCTATGAGTAAACGTAACTCAGTCTATACTCTAAAGCTCCGTCTCCTTTTTTCCCCATGGCCCTCCCCTAAACTCCGATTGTTTTTGCCATGGCCCTCCCCCCCACCTCATTTTTTTTCATCATGGCCCCCCCCCCCCCTACGCACCACCCCCCCCCCCCCCCCCCCCCCCCGGTAAATTACGAACAGTCCCTTAGAGAACAAGTTCTGCTGTCCCCAAAGCAGGGGGGCAGCAGAAATCCATTGAACGCAGTCAACAGCGTGGTATTAGATTAGATCTTTCATCTTTTGAGAGTAGGCCCCTAATAGTAGTACAACATACACTTTACAGAGACTTACTTGTGACTGTACAATACTTTAAAACAGTTGATGTGCACCAAATAGCACTTATTTTCATCGTAGAGTTGAAAACGAGGTATTTCAAACCCCACTCTGTCGTAGATCAAAATGCATCAGCGTTTTCTGCCCCCTCAATGTCGCAACTCTTCTACTAGATTGCTCTGGTTCAAGCCTAGGCATGCCTCTAAGTTTCGTTTCTTCAGAATGGCAACATTTCTGTTCAGTATAGTTTATATTTACTTTGATAGATAATGCTCCGAAATGAGAGGACCAGGACATCAAGCATCGTACGCAACATGAAGACGGACATTCTGAAAACTCAGATGAACATGGAAACATTTCAGGTAATCATTCAAATTCGAATCCATCCTGTTTTCTTTCTTATCCGCATCATTAGGAAACATCTCTCTCTCAATTCAATTCAAAGGGGCTTTATTGGCATGAGAAACATACGTTTGGCAAAGCAACAAACAATACATCATCATCATCATCATCAAAAGACTAGATGGGAGTGGGACCATATCTGAGTGGGACCCTGCTTCACATTAGACTATTAGATGTTGCCGCCATCTTGTGGTTGTACTGCATCATTGCATTGGTTTTCATAAGGATTAATAAAGTATTTTCTGTACAGACAGGGAAGTGACATTCATAATTGTTTCTTGTTCTATTATTCTATTGCTCTATTCTATTGTTGTTTGTTAAGGGACCACTTGATCACTTTTCAACCTATCTTCATATAGTAGGTCCTCACTAATATACTGTACATGATACCACAATGCGATCTGTGTCTCTTTTATTATAGGGAGAAGGATGTCTTCCATGTTCTTCCATGCATTAACGGTAGTCTACAAATAAAACATTATTTGACTCTGTACTCTCTCTATTAGGAGTCAGCTACACTTCAGAAAGAGGACTTGGAGGTTGATTTTTCCAGACTCATATCTGCCATCACTGATGTGAAGAGACGGGTGATGGCTTCCATGGAAGAGAAGGAGAAAAGGCTGCTGCAGAAAAGCCAGAGTGAGGTCGCAAAGATGGAAGCCACCTGCAAGAGCCTGGAGGATAAAGTCTCCAACATGGATGCCAGCCTGAAAAGCAAGGATCCCTACACATTGATGCAGGTGGGTTTACACAAGGAACAGTAGCATGCACACGCGCATACACACACACACACGCACGCACGCATGCACGCACACACACACACGCACGCACACACACACACAAACACATACTGCTTATTACACACTGCTTATTACTATTATTATTATTTTTTATATAGAAAATGTTGAATCACCATAGTCACCATAGACTTAAATGAATGTCAATGTGCAATAGAAATATGATGTGGTTCTTACAGGCTTATAATTCACTGCAAAGTTCAAGTCAGGCAACACCAATGCAGTCCTCTGATGGTATGACCTTTGACCCTGAGGAGAAACTAACAGAGTCCAGAGACATCAGAGGAGAACTAATGACTGCTGTCACAAGCATATGGAAGGGTAAGATGCATCATCATCATTACTGTCTCCACCAGGCTGAAGGCAGGATGAAGTTTTGCACTCTGTCTGTCCGTCTATGTGTGTGTGTCAGCTAATTTGTGACAGCTAATCTCCGGCACCGTTAACCCAGTTGATGCAAAACTTTGCACACAGATGGTCATGTTGGTCATCCATTTTCAAAAGTCGACCTACAATTTACAATTTATTCATTTAGCAGACATTCTTAATCAAGAGGGATTTACATTAAGTAAAATATTGCTAAGTAAAAACAACTAAGATGGTTGTATCCCCACTTTTTCAGCCTTCACTTGCCTGACCTTTTATTTTTACTTGTGTCAAGCCCTGTATATCTAGGGTGCATTTCTATAGCGCATTTACCCTTTATCCAGTGCGCTTTACAAAGATTGTGGATTACGTTCACTCATTCACACACACCGATGCGGGAGGAAACCAGGCAAGGTACCAACTGCACATTGGAAGCAATTAGATAGTTAAGCTCACACTTTTCTACCGCTTGTCATAGAATAGATGAGAGGGGTTATCCAGGATGAGTTTGTCCCTCATCCTCTTCTCTGCAACTACATTCAGCCCATCAATCTCTAGGCCAACAACGAGCTGTCATCTTTATGATCTCATTCAGCTTATGTAGCTCCAAGGGGGAGGCATACTTGTGTCCGACATCTCAGGGATCCGATGGGGCGGGGGTCCGATGGGGCGGGGGTCCGATGGGGCGGGGGTCCGATGGTACGTATGGGGTGGGGGTCCGACGATCGGCCCGCGCTCCTCCAGAACGGGATTTTCTACAAGTTCAAACTGCCTTGGACACGGCCTGTGCGGGTCCCCCTCTCCCCCTCTCCCCCTCTCACTATATGGCTTTTAGAGAAAGAAAAGGAGGGTGACGAGAGTAGTGTAAAATAAAGCGAATTGCCCCGCACCCCCCCTCTACCTGACAGCTCGTGATCATGCAAATTTCGTATGTATAACTACAGCACTCTACCCGCCTTTGTTTTTAAATGCCCCCCAATTACCATGTCGGCAAAACCATTCACACCTTGGCCAAAGATGCGCTGGACCCCCGCCCGCTCCTACTGCAATCCTTAACTCAAAATAAAATGATGCACTGGGTGCAAAAATCACCACGGAATGACATGCATTTCACTAATAAGCAGCTTCTAATAAGGCTCCTTAGTAGCCTACAATAGGCTACTACAATACTGGAATGGAAACAAACGGCTTTGAACATTAGGCCTACTTGGATTTTCCGCCACTCTTCCCCCTCCAATCTTTATAGTCACCGTGTGAGATGTGTGTGAGTTTTTAAATCGTAGCGCACGCACAATGAAGAGGTCCGTTTGGTATGGAAGTACCTTAGGGTCATAAGAAGAGATCTATCCAAAGAGATGACCTGCATCACCCCTCATTAGGCTACTGAAATTGCCCCCCAAATGAACCACTATTGTACCAGGCGAGGCTCCATTGTTTAGAGATATAACAAGTGTTAAACTGTAGGCCTACATTTCTCTGGTCATGGTCTGATGAAGGCTTGGGAGTAGCACATCCTGTGTAGGCCTATTTATTTTGTGGGTGTACAAGTATTTGGGGTGAGGGGCAGCTCAAAAGTGTTATTGTAAAATAATATATAATAAAAATTTATTTTTATACTGTATTTAATATACTTGCTTTTCCCTCTTTTGGAATGTCTGGTGTGAATCAATATATTGTTATTGTCTTTCAAGAGGTGGTAATAGCTAGCTTAGAGTTTCGAGGCAATTCACCCATTAACTAAACAATAGACCTACCAATTAGGCTAATGAAGTGCTTGTGTTTCTAAAAATGTTTTGCATGAGCTCTATGACACCACATCCGCAGTACAGAAGTTGAGAATCATTTCGATATTATTGGGCTTTTTGGCGTTATTAGCTTACTTCTCTCCAAATACTCTCCAAATACTTGGAGAGAAGTAAGCCAAAAACAGAGAAGAGAAGAGAGAAGAGAAAAGAGAGTCACGACATACAGTAGAGGGGTCAGCTCGAGCTGCTGTTCATGCAGGGACAAGTTGGTCAGCTCGAGCTGCTCGAACTTTATTCATTTCAGCTACTATTATTAGGCTACTATTCAAACTCCCTGACTCAACACTACCCCCACAGTATTGAGGAGGTATTCTCATGCCCCAACTGCTCGGCAAAGAAGAGGAAACAGCGCACCCCTCAATGCCCAGACCAAGAACTACATCTTTAAAAGCGAAATTCTCAAATTCCTGTTTCTCTGCAAGACATTACTCTATAAACCATATCTCAAAAACTGGTGGGTCAAACTTCACAACCAATATGTCAAGTTGTAGTTATGATAAAAGAAAAATGAGAATTTCCTCAAAGACTCAACCTGGGTGGTGCTGGGACACAAATATCTAAATACCAGTGGCGTAGCCAGAAACTCAATTCAGGGTGGGCATGAGTGATTCAGGGTGGGCATGCTGCGGGCGTGATGGCCGCAAACTCGCACGTGCAAGAAAAGCTATTTATTGCTATTATTGCCATATTACGGTTATATTTCGGTTTACATAACTTTACTTTACTGTACTAGGGTTATCTTCTTGAATTAATGTCTTGACATGAAAAAATAATCCTGTCACCAATACATAGGGTCGTTTGCACCATGAGAGATTAAATAAAGCCTAGTTTAGTGCTAATCACAGATTTGTTTATCAGAGATTAATTTTAATTCGAGTTGTGTTGCACAACTTAATTTTAAGCATTGTTTAACAGATCTGTGATTAAGTCCATAACCTCTGATTAAAATCCATTAAACGGAGATTAAAACTTGAAACTCTGATTAATTCATGGATTACAGTTTGTTCTGTGTCCGCCATCCTGTTTTGTGATATAAACAAGCAGCAGCCCAGAGCCTTTATCCATTAGTGTTACTATTCCATTCACATTTGAGAACATGGACTGGAGTTTATGTTTAGGCCTAAATGAATAAAATATTATGCTACAACAAGAAACAAAAGAAAAAGAAAAGCCTGCTTGCTTGCTAAAAAGACAACAGACGTTCGCTCAACAGTGTAGGACATTAAGGACAATGGGTGCAATTCTCAATCGCTGAGGTGTAGCAGGTATGGTGTAAGTCTCCTCATTGGTTGCATGGCAGCAAATCAGCTCCTGGGCCTCTGTAGTAGGCCGAAAGCCTATACCACCAGGCCTGGGCCTGGGCTTACCAAATAATTACGCAGAATAATTAAAATCTGCAATTCAAAAGGTTCAGAAATCACCTGACCCCCCAATTAAAAATGTTACTATACTCCCCGGCTTTGTTCATCATGAGTTGAAGCTCTTGATGACTGGTTTTAATTATTATGAATAATTATTTGGTAGGCCCAGGCCCAGGCCTGGTGGTATAGGCTTTTGGCCTAGCCCAAGGCCGCAGACCTGATTTGCTGCCATGCAGCCAATGAGCACGGACCCACACCTGATTTGCTGCCATGCAGCCAATGAGAGGACTTACACCATACCTGGCTACACCAAGGCGATTGAGAATTGCACCCAATGACAGTAGGCTATCAGCAGCAATTGTTCACATTAACATTTCTATGGACGATCGAGTCGACACGTGTGAAAACATTAGCACGGGGGAGCCATCAGGTAGAAGAGTTGCGACATTGAGGGGGTCAGAAACTGAGCACTAGAGGACTGTTTAAAACTAAAACGGATTAGTGAAATCTAGGTTTAAAGTTGCAAACAACCCTAGTGTTTTGTTTCATTAGCACAATCATTATCAAATAGATTTCAGCTGTTCACTATAGAATCACAGCCATTCATAGATTAGTTACCAAAGTGTCTGCTGATCATGACAGATTTTCTTTCAGGAGAACAGACCAGAGTTAACTTTTGAAAAATCCTTGTGAAAGTCCCCCCACAGAAACAAGCGCTATTGTTTTCACAGGTCAGGGGTCGACATTATAATTGGCCCGATGGCCCGAAACAGGTTTGAAAACACGTGCGGGCCACCATTTGGTGCCCTATACTGGCCCGATGGGGCCAGTGGTGAAATGCCACCGTTGGCACCCACATTTGTTGTACAAACTGTTGGTGCACCCCTGATATACATATTGTATTAGATACCAAACATCGGATAGTCATCCGATTTTAGCCTAAAGTACTCGTACTAGGGATCGGGGAAAGGGTCCGATCATTAATCCGATGTACAAATAAACAAAACAAAACGAGACGCTATTGCAGCACACACACACGTGATGGAACACCAGCGCACACACCCATGTATAACAGCAGCAGAGAGAGAGAGAGAGAGAGAGAGAGACAGAGAGACAGAGAGACAGAGAGAGAGAGACAGAGACAGAGAGAGAGAGAGACAGAGAGAGAGAGAGACAGAGAGAGAGAGACAGAGAGAGAGGGGCACAGAGAGAGAGAGACAGAGAGAGAGAGAGCTAGCAAGCGCAAAGTTAGCCTAAAGTTATCCTACCTTAGTGTCATTATATCCACTTGTTGCTTGCTACTGCAAAAGGCTATGTATAATGTATAATCCACAAGTGGGCCCGTAATCCTTTGCATTTAGAAGGCCTATATTGCCAGCTTGCACGTTGCATTGTACTGGCAGACAGTTAAAAGCAGTCTGCTGCTGCACTCAAAACACGACACACGTCGCGTCCCGCGGTTATATGAGGAGCCGTGACCCGTTAAAAACTGTTACCACTATCCTTTTGTGGTGCTAAGGTGCAGGTTTCTATAGGTCACCTTTATGATGTGACATACAACACGACAAGTTGTCTTGTCTGATTAGGAACTTAGTTCCTACTTTTGTGTGTCTAGAACATATTATAGCTACTTATGCATTGAATTAACTGAGCATATAGCATTGAGTTTATAGCATATAAGCCCAATACAAATGCAATCAATAATAATAATAATAATAATAATAATAATAATAATTAATAATAATAACTAATAACTAATTAATAATAATGCCACCCCATGGCAGGGGTGATTGTTTTTATTGCCTAGGCCCACTTTGCTTTGATTATAAGAATTCAATAATGCAAATGCAAGTCATTCGATTGTATTATTCTCCAGTACAATAATATAGTAAAAATATAGCTGCAAGCAGCAATAAAACGTGACCAAGCAAGCAGCAATAAGGAGTCAGAACAATACGCAGAAGAAGGAACATAAAATCTCAGAAGCAGATTATTATTATTATTTTTTTTTTTTTTTGGGGGGGGGGGGGGGCAGAAAAAAAAGTTAAAGAAGCTGTTTGTTTCTGTGTCTACAATAAACACTACAGTACTACTTGACAATGATTCACAAGTCTTGACTCCTGTTATTGTAAATAATCATTGCATTATCTTTACAAGTAGTAGTTATGACATTGTAATCAAGTTGGAGGAAAATGGAGTAAAATAAGTGATTACTAAAAAAAATCTTGGTATCGGTAATAGGTATCGGGAATCGGATGACTACTGAAAGAAAGGTATCGGTATCGGTTTTGATCCCCATTACCTGGGCCAGTGGTTACAGTTGTGGGGCCAGTGATTCTTAAAAGCCACTGGCCCGAAGGGCCAGTGGCAAATTTCCCTTAATGTCTACCCCTGCAGGTATACCTGCCAAATGATAACGATCTGGCAGGTTTACAAACAAAGGGTGTAAAGCTCCATTTGCATTATAATGGGTGATTAGTGCCCGCAAATCACCCATTATACTGTAACTACAGTGAGTCTGGACCTATCAAGCTCTCTCTAGAGGCTCTCTGGTCTTTGTCCTTTGTTTTCTCAAGTTCTTAGTCATGTTTTCAATGGGTGGGCCAGCTCTCTATTTGGGTGGGCCGCGGCCCACCCTGGCCCACCCGTAGCTACGCCCCTGCTAAATACTGAATCAAGTAATGCAAAAACTGTCTGGGGTGCTCATGTGAGACTGATTAGATGAAATGACCAAATGTTTTTTGAAAGTTAAATATACTTATTTATACTAATTTTAATCTCCAACGTTGTCATTTGATGGGATTAAATAGACCTTCACCATACCCACCCTTAATGTGTTCTGATATTATTCCTGGCAAAGGAATAACCTGTCACATGTTTCCAGCTACCCTAGAGACAGGGTTGTAGCCAGGATTTTTCAAATACCAAGGTCAAATATTGCAATATCTTATTTTACAAAAGACATCGTAATTTGATGACTTTTCAGACATTTAGGAAATGTGAATAAACAGAGTTAAAGTCACAAGTCCATCAAGCATGTCTTCTTTTCAATGCAAGCCATAACATTGTTTGAATGGCCAACTAATCAAACTAGTGTGCTTATAGCACACTTCATTAGTAGCCTATTAATTGAAAGGTCTATTGTTTGGTTAATGGGTGAATTGCCTCGAAAATCTAAGCTAGCTATTATCACCTCTTCAAAGACAATAGCAATATATTCATCCCCATCAGACACTCCAAAAGAGGGGAGAAGCAAGTGTAGGCTATTAAATAAGAATAAAAGCACATTTTTCATATATTCAAATATGTCAGGCTCACATAACACTTTTGAGCTGCCCCTCACCCCAAATGCTTGCATCCTACACCCACAAAATATGTAAGCCTACACAGGATGCTACTCCCAAGCATTCTCCAGAACTTTTAATTAGTTTGCATGTTTGCATGTAGCATGTTTTACACTGTTGTTATGGTAAGGAGAAAATGATGGAATTATGGCAATTTCAGTAGCCTAATGAAGGGTGATGCAGGTCATCTCTTTGGATAGATCTCTTCTTATGACCCTAAGGTACTTCCATACCAAACGGACTTCTGCATCATGCGTGGGCGCTATAGGCTACGATTTAAAAACTCACACACATCTCACACTGGGACTATAAAACAGGAGATTGGAGGAGGAAGAGTGGCGGAAAATCCAAGTAGGCCTAATGTTCAAAGCCGTTTGTTTCCATTCCAGTATTGTAGTAGCCTATTGTAGGCTACTAAGGAGCCTTATTAGAAGCTGCTTATTAATGAAATGCATGTCATTCCGTGGTGATTTTTGCACCCAGTGCATCATTTTATTTTGAGTTAAGGATTGCAGTAGGAGCGGGCGGGGGTCCAGCGCATCTTTGTCCAAGGTGTAAATGGTTTTGCCGACATGGTAATTGGGGGGCATTTAAAAACAAAGGCGGGTAGAGTCAGTGCTGTAGTTATACATACGAAATTTGCATGATCACGAGCTGTCAGGTAGAGGGGGGGTGCGGGGCAATTCGCTTTATTTTACACTACTCTCGTCACCCTCCTTTCTTTCTCTAAAAGCCATATAGTGAGAGGGGGAGAGGGGGACCCGCGCAGGCCGTGTCCAAGGCAGTTTGAACTTGTAGAAAATCCCGTTCTGGAGGAGCGCGGGCCGATCGTCGGACCCCCACCCCATCCGTACCATCGGACCCCCGCCCCATCGGACCCCGCCCCATCCGTACCATCGGACCCCCGCCCCATCGGACCCCCGCCCCATCGGATCCCTGAGATGTCGGACAGAACGCATGCACCCGCTCCAAGGCCTTGATGACAAATATAATGGCTTGATGGTTTGCATCAGGTTTAAAGCTGACACAAGTGTAACAACCAGGTCACACAACTACTGAGCCAGATACTCAAACCACTTTACTTACTCTGATTTCCATTTTGTCTGTTCCTAGATCAAGGCCCCATTGCTGCAAAACCTCTGGACATTGATTTTACCACATTGAATCTTCCACTACGTACGGCAAATAAATGTAAGTACAAACAAGCAAACAAACAAACAATAATAACTAAATAATGTAGGATTTATTGACACATTTCCGGAACCCCACAGATAAAGAGTCTCTCAGCTTTGATCTGTCGACTGCGGGAAGTTACATTTGGGTGTCTCCTGATAAAACCATGGCTAGGAATTCAAGCCCAGAAGTCCAGCCACATGAACCACATCCAGAAAGGTTAAAATACAATCAGGTTAGAGCTACACAATCCTTCACAGGAGGTAGGCATTTCTGGGAAGTTAAAATTTCCCGTTCCCCGACATATTTTGGGATACAAGGTAACAAAATGAGTAGGGGTGTTGAAATTAACTGGTCTGCTGGATGCAAGTTATGTATCTGGTCTTCAGAAAAGGTAATTGAAAAGAGAGATATATCTGTAAAGTTTTGTGAAGATGCTACCTATAGTGTGTTTTTAGATTATGACAGTGGAATCCTGTGTCTTTATTATAATGAACAATGCCTGCATACCTTCACCACCAGTTTCAATAAAGAGGCTATGTTCCCAATATTTCAACTGACTAGCAACGCATGTGTATGTTTTACATAGAAGTATTTGGACCTTGGCAGCTGATTAAGTCCAGCAACTGTTTAGTTGTGTGTGATGTAATGAAGTGATGTTGATAAACATGATTTTTCTACTAAGGTTACTTAGAAATGCAGGCTATGCATGGGTGCAGCCGGAAAGCTTAGGGACGTGAGGTCACAATAAATTACTTCATTTCTATCATTTACCAACCCAGTGATGTCTTCAACTCACCAAGAGTTTTTGTAAAATATTCCAGATTTTCTTTGATGAATCCATAATTCCACAATGAAGGAATTAAGGAATTAAGTGGCTTGCTGTTTCTAATTTGCACCTCAGATTTATTCCATTCAAGTTTTCTTATTTGTTGAATTCTACATTCCCCCCTTAATTCTCAATGGTATATGTTACAAAATGGTCTGTTTGTTAAAGTGATGGATATTAAAGTTTCATCAGACATGTTAGATAGTCTGATGAGTTTAGTTGAAGTTGAGTAATGTGGAGTGAAAAGTCTCCATTGAAGTATTAGGAGGGGGTGCATTGGACACCATCTTTTGAAGGGATTGCTCCGTTGGCGTTTTTCCTTTTCTCCACCCCCTTCTGAGGGAAAAGAGGAGCCAGTGATGTTAAGCTCTTAGATAAACTGGCTAAAAACTAATGGACTGGAAAAATGGAATCCCAGTCTGGCTGTCTTCACTTCTTCGCCGCTAGATGGCACTGTGTATGCACATTATTCTGTACTGTATGCCTTTATTTGATGCCTTTGACACATGTTTGTAGAAATTGTTATTTGTTATCTTATTTGTATCGCAGATGTTATTGCTATGTGATGGCATTTTTGAAAGCTTTTGTAGTTATTGTTACACTTGTTTGCACAGTTTTTTTTAGTTCTACAGTATAGCTCTAGATGCAGAACATTATGAACATGTTATGTCAGATTTTTACAAAACTCTGTTAAATTCTAGTTACAAACTGCATACTGCAAGTTATTTGTTGGATTTATGATTTGTGATTTCTACCAGTCGATTACATTAGAGACCTAATCAGAATTTTTGCAATAAAAACAAACTGTTTAAAATAACTTTTGCAGAAACTTTTGAGTCTAGTCATGTATTCTAGTTCTTTAGTTTTTCTATGAATATCTACAAAATATACAATAAAGCATCCGGAACAGGAGTTATGTAGTATTTAGAACAAAATTATATTTCACCAAGCTGGTTCAGTGTCTTAAATGAGTATCGTCTAGAGTAGACCACTTTGACCGTTGTCAAAACGGTTTGATCCCACTTGCTTGATACAGTTTCCACCATTCTGCAGTACATTCCCTATGTTACAGGCACAATCGCTCGCTTGCTGGCCTGTCGATGTTGGATAGCCTAACGTGCCTACCATGTATGCAACATAGTGATTATGTAATTATGTAAGCGGGTGGACTCTAAACCAGGGGTGTCCAGGGACCCTTAAGTGGCTAACTCTGAGAATACAAATGCATTAGTACGCTCATAGTTATGGCACCCCGTCCCCTTCGGATGCTGTCAATGCACTGAATGGGCCATTATCACATTTAACCAGTCTACTGAATGGTCTAAGTAGGTGGAATACTGACCTTCAGGCGAGCTCGGTAGGTGTTTTTTCTGTTATTCTGTTGGTTGCTGATGGCTACTGCTTTGACCTTGACAGAGGTGTGCCATGTCAGTGAACTTGAGCCACAGAAGCACCACAGAGTGAGCTCAAGACGGCAAACTCTCTTGGCCTAATGGCTCGGTCTGGCGAGCCATTAGGCCAAGGCCTTGCTGTTGCGCCTGCCTTGTCAAATGATGTAAAAGTCACTGTGGGGTACGTTTTGACCCTGGAAAGTGGGAAATATTATGAGCCCTCTTCACGTCCCCACATACAGTAGGACCCTAGAAACATAGGGAATTGGGGATGGCCCCCTCACTATCACTGAACCACATTTCTCTCCATTTTATTTCTGCTCTTCCCCTCCCCTTTAATTTCCTTATCTGTCCATTCCTCTCTCTTTCATCGCCCTCTCTCCTTAACCCCCATTTTGTAGCGGCTCCTGGACCCATGAGGTTCCCATGTCTGTGCCTGGATTAATCCCTGATCCACAGGTGTGATAATCCCAAACAGAATGGCCCAGCTGAACGGCGGGGCTGACAGCACTCGGGGCCCCGGGCTGCTTTGATCACAGGGACCCACAGCTGTGGTTCAGCTTAATCTACAACCCCGGCCTGGCTCCAGACCAGTCGGACGCAACAGAAACGGATTGTGTTTGTCAGAGTCAAGAGAAAAGAAGAAATGCTGGTTGATGTTTGAGCAGTTTGATGAGTGATAACAATGTGGTTCCTCTGTAGTCCTGCAGCTGAGGTGTAGGAGTGGGAAATTTGGTGTATTTGCCTAAAATAGTCTATATACTGTGCAGAGATTCATGAATCAACTTGCTGACCGGTGGTGGGTATCTTATGTGTCCCTCGAACCCATTAACATGGGGAAAAAATTATGCTTGATAAAGACTATATAGCCTTCAAAGGAGCATTCAGTGATTTGGTTGATTTGAAAAACACTCTGATCCAGCCCGGCAACAAGATGTGCACCTGCACACACTATACAGTGGGGGGAAGTGCAACAGGCCAACAGCAAATACACCAAGCCCCCACCCCCGCTTAAACCTGATTGGAGGAAGGGAGCATTCAAACTAATAAGACTCTGAGCTGCTTGTGACCACACACTAGCTTTGGTGTACGGAGCACAGTGGATAAATAATACTGTACACACAAATGTTCAGATGAGATGATGATCAATCATTTGTTTTCTGATTTGGAGCAAATTTTAGTTCCTATTTATCAACCACTGCCCATAGGTTTGGGGATGGCTGCTCTAACATCTTAATTCCACGTGTCTGTAATGTTATGGTCACGGTTTTGTTAGGTTGTGACAGGCAGTGGAACGGATGTTCCTTGAGAAGTAAAAGAAAACTTTGATCTAAGAGCCTCTGTCTGTCCAGCTGCTGAACCCTGTTACAACAACCAAACGACCCATGACTGCATTCACTGTCACTTTGAACCCAGCAGTCATATTTATGATGGAGGAGCACTCATGACAGGCAGAGGAGGGAAGGAAGGGATGGACGAAAAAAACAAGAAAGCAGTAAGACATGCCATCTCTGCTAGTAGGACACTGGAAGCAGGTTGAAGTCTATTACTGCCAATTGCCAATGAAGAGTGAACAGCTTCTGAATCATTCTTTAGCCTCATGGTCACTGAACTGAATGCTAGACTCACAAGGCATACAGTTTAAACTTCCCAAGAGTTAGAAAAACTCTCTCTTTTCAAGAAGACAAATCAGGAGAAAATCCATGTTATTGCTAAGGTTTTTCTGTCCCATACTTTTGTGGGATTAACACCAGTTATAACAGCAGTTGACCTCTTAGGAGACTATTTGTAGGATTTGTGTAACATTTTGCGATGGTCTCTGTTGGCTCCAATTGAGATGGTCTCTGTTCACATCAACCGTGTTTGATATCCTTGCTGCTAAAAAACACCCGCTCAGCTGCCAGAGAGTTACAATGTGATGGAGATAGGACGTAGAGGGAGAAAGGAGAGGAGTGAGGAGAGATATACCAGGAGAATGGGGGAATGAATCAGACGGAGGTGAACTGAAAGGCAGGATGTGTCCGCCAGTTCCAGTGTAAGAACGAGTGAGCGTTGATTGGTGAGTGACATCTAGTTTCCTCTCCCTCCGTCGACAATCACTAGGTCTTCGTCATCAGGAAGTGACACAGCGGAAAGCCACTTCTCCTGAAGGTTTAGTTGGGTTAGATTCTTTGCAGGTCTTTGCAGGAAGTGAGTTGTAAAAGGGCCTCATTTCCCAACCCCCTGGCCCCAATACACAGGAATCTTTAGCCTACAGTAGCCTACAGCGGGTGGGAAATGAGTGTACAGAGTGCCAGTATTTAGAGTTTAGAATTAGACTTAATTACTGTTAAGCACTTCCTATAACCTTATAATGCCACCTAATTCGAATAATTATTGATTACATGAATGTATGCATTTGGCAGAGGACCTCAGAGAGCAGATTAAATTAAAACACAATTAGACAACTAAACCAAGGTTCTTCCAGAATGGCCAGACACATAGTATAGGCAAGTAAAAATGTAAGTGTGGTGAGGCAAGACTGGCAACAAGGCAGACACATATACTTCCAAATAAAATATAACCTGTATGGTAACAACAAAGCCACAGAAACAAGTAAAAAATCAGGCAGAGAAGCATTACTAAACAGACAGAGGTAGGTCTAAATGTCCTAGTATCTGAGTATAGCGAACTGTGGCATACAATGAAGCAGTGCTTCAATGTGTTTTTCTTTTGTTTATAATCATTAATCACTTTAGAACAATCTGATTTGAAGCTTTAAACAGTATATTAACTCAATCCTGCTTACACTATGAGTGCTAATATTACAGAAGGAAAGGACCGCACACATACTATACTGTGCACACACAGTGTAGGCCTGCTATTACTTTATCTGTGAAAGTGCACTGAGATCTCAGAGAGAGAGAGTGATATTGTACTGTCACCCAGGGGGAACATCTGATGACATCGGATATATTTAACTGTCACTAAAACCATCAGAAAAGGTGAGAAGCCATTGTGTAAGTAATGTACACAGGGGACTTCTCAGGATGGTCCAGAGGCATGCGTGCATGCCTCTGTATGTGTGCGTGCATGTGTGTGTGTGTGTGTGTGTGTGCGTGTGTGCGTGTGAGGACCTGGTCCTTACAAAGTAAAGGGTTGTTCTTTGGTTAAAAATCACAGCTTTACGATTAGGAAAAGATCCAGGGTGGGTGAAGATTAGGATTAAGCATTTAGAAGGTTAGGTTTAGGGTTTAGGACTGGAGTTATGCCAATTAACACTTGGATACATGCCAGTCCTGCGCACCAAAAATAGACAATTACAATCTCAATTATGAATAAAAGCATCAACCATCTAAGAATGAGGCATCATCATATAAATAATTTGATGTGGGCTACTTAACGTCACATTTTGGGATGCAGGTTTAACCATCAATTCCGTAATATCACCAGAAACACAACCCAGGTCTGGCCTATGCGGTACTAGTGGCTCCTAAATGTGTTTATTGTAAAGAAAATATGGAGATGGGAAAGTCTGAAGACACTGTAGACTAGCCTACTGGCTGTGTGTATCACTAAATGCACTAATGCAGCATGGTCCACGACAAATGTCACTTATTTGGGATTACAATAATGAAGTTTAATCAGCAAGCCTTCAGTCATACAATGCACATTATGGGCAAAATAACAGACGGCTATGATGAGAAAATAAAAAACTATTATAGACCCTCAGGCTATACACTTTTGCGACATGGAAGTTTTGAAACAGACTGATGACCCCTGTTTGTCACGCTCCCTGTGCGCAAGGACCTTTAGGGAATCCAAAATGGCAAGTAAAAGGGTAAAAATTAATTGCTGTCCTAAAGTTCTGATGCTCAGTGTGTGTGCGTGTGTGTGTGTGTGTGTGTGTGTGTGTGTGTGTGTGTGTGTGTGTGTGTGTGTGTGTGTGTGTGTGTGTGTGTGTGTGTGTGTGTGTGTGTGTGTGTGTGTGTGTGTGTGCGCGTGCGTGCGTGTGTGTGTGCGTGTGTGTGTGTGTGTGCATGTGTGCGTGACTTTGGTCCACTTTTGGAATTGTTAGGAGATACAGTGAACTGCATGACAACTAGACATGTAAAAAAAATCGATTTTGAATCGATGTATCGATCCAACAGCCGACAATACGATGTATCGATACGTCCGCAAGAGTATCGATTCATGTTTAAAAATAAATGAATAAAATATCTGGTCTATTTTGTCCATTTGCTCCTGGACGTAATTCAGACTAGGCCTAGGTGAAGTACAACTTTGCTGTTTCTCAAATAAAATGTATAACGGTATTACAGCTTTCATTGATTTATTTCGAATTTGAAACATTGTCTAGTCTGTAAGGTAAAAAAGGGTAAAAAAAAATCGAAATCGAATCGAATCGTGGTGTATTCTTGAGTATCGGAAAAAAATCGAATCGTTGGGTCAGGAAATCGATACTGAATCGAATCGCCATGATGGGTGTGATTTACACCCCTAATGACAACACATTTTGTTTCAAACCTGAAACTTTTTCACATAATTTTGTTTTCTCTTCATGTTGATTCACATGTATACTCAGGGTAGTTATTTCATTACAATTAAGTTGCAACAATTAATCCCTTTGGATGAAAGGCTGGGTTTACTATAATAATTCTATAGAATGTGTGTGAATACAATCATTCATCAGACCACTAGAGGGCAGGCTTTGACAGGTAATCTGCTTCTAATGGACATCTCACCCTCTACTGTGTGCATGCAAGCATGTGTGTGGCATCAGTTTATTTCATGTATTTTGCATGTGTGCGTGTGTGTGCGTGCGTGAGTGTGTTGTGTCTGTTTGTGTTTATGGGGCCTTCACTGTGTATGGCAGCGGTCTGTCACTTCTGAGAAATCCTGTATTATTTCTTTCCCACTCCGCCTGCATTAAGATCAGCCCTGAGTCTAAACTGGCTTTAATAAACAGATATATGAGAGACTAAACGGACAGCAGGACACAAGTTGTATTGAGACTGGCGTCCTGCAGAGCCTATAGACACACACACATGCACTTCAGAAAGAGGATTACACACACACACACACACACACACACACACACACACACACACACACACACACACACACACACACACACACACTCTGTGTTAATATACCCTCACAGCTGTCCTGTCAAGTTAAGTTTCACACTGGCCGGGTCACCCTCTGTCTCCCTGACCGTCGTGAGCCTCCTCGATGTCCATGATGATGTTGCTACAAATACACACCACACACACACACACACAGTCTGCACACAGGACAATGCACACAATGTCCCGGCCTCCATCCCTGGACTCAATCCTTAAATGATTAAAACGCACAGAGACCACATCACACGTCACATCAAAGCAGCCTGCCTGACAGGCCCATGTCTGTTGCTGTGGTGGTTATAGTCTGTGCTTTCTGGTTGGGTATTTTGTTGTTGCTACTGGACCTTCTAAGGCTTTCTGTGCTATATAGTCATTACATCGTTGCTGTCGTGCAGAAAATGCATAGTTTATTTTTTTGGAAATCAATGCTGGCCTACTACCTTGATCATACTGCAGCATCACAGCAAAGCAGCAGTTCTACAAGCATGAATTGTTCTGCTGTTTTGAGCTTGTAGATTTGCTTCTACAAGCTCACAACCCCCCTCTGTCCTCTTTGTACATTACTCCTTTCCATTTTTACCTCCACTATGATTTTACCTCCATGATTTGCTGCTTCTGACTTTACTGAAGTAATTATTTTGCACGTACTTGAATGTCTTAAGTTGGCCACTATTGTAAACAAGTAGCCTATATTCTTAGTGTGTCCACTCAGTTTTTCAGATTTGCTGTAGTTGTATTTGAATTGTACTGTAATTCTCCAAATTGTTATCAGTTTTCTGTAGCAGTGTGTAGGCCTACTAGACTTGTAAAGTAGCTCTCATCTCGTTTAATAAAAAAAAATCATTCATTCTTAAAATATGTTACTGAAATGTAACTGTTGCAGCCTACATGTGAGGTGTCCACCCGAAAGACACAATATTACCTTATATTTTCTTCCCTATAGGATAAGGAATGAAGTAGTGTTTTTATTTATTTATTCGTTTATTTTGACCTCCTTAAAGGGGCTTCCAGACGGCGACGATAAACGCTGGCGTTATCGTCGGGCGAGTTTCTTTGCCAACATTAAGAAACTCGCCCGTCGATAAACGCCGAGCGTTTTATGCCGGGAGGGGGAGGAGGGGAGTGGGGCGCACGAAATGCGTGGATCAGCAGCCAACAGACTACACTTCCCAGTAGCTTACATCCTTGCAGTCAGCAGGCTACCTGATCATGATCACGCTGAATTTACAATTCATTTACAATGAATTAATGACTCACCACTCACCAGTCACCAATAATGATGGCTGCAGCCGTAGAGGTTGACATTTGAACGTAGACTATAGTTATTCCAAGTTGCGTATAGTTAAAATAAAATGGGATCAATCACGGTTTAAATATGTTGTATAATAAACTCTGCTGGCTAAAAGCATGTTACCAACATCAACATGCTTCACTTTGTCATATAGCGTGGCCGTGACAAACTCACAACACGTCGCGCAATAATGCGTTGTAAATCCTTGCACATGAGCAGAACATTAAGGGTATGTTCGGAAATACAAACTGGGTGCGCACCGAGTTCATTTCGTTTTGTGGGCGTGTCGTCACCGAGTGCGTTGATTTACGAACGAGCAGTTAAAACCAGACAACACACCTCACTCAAAAATGGCGAGAATCACTGCCAAAGCCATATAAATCCTCTCTTAAGGGGGTCCCCCTGGAAAGTATTTTCAAATGGGGGTCCGCATGCATTTATTTGATAAATGTGCAGGTCCTTGACAGACATGGAAAAGTTGGGGTTCCACAGTACAGTGCTTAGCCATAGCTCACAACAGTTGTATTGCTTTTCATTGAACGGCAGCGCTCGAGACACAGCTGTGACGCAATCAACCTTCCACACCGGCCAACCCCGTCTCCAGGGTAGGGTTGTTCAGTGCGTGCACAAAACACACCAGTGTGAATAAACGAACGAGGAGCACCAAATGCCCCAAATACACCAGGTATAAACGAACGACAACAGGGCAGTCCAGTGCGTTTAGGGTGTATTTCCGAACGCACCCTATAACGTTAGAGCAGAATTGCCACAACTCACGTCATGGCTCGGCTCAGGGTCGGATATAGAGGGGGGCAGGGGTGGGCACAGCCCACCCAAACGTGCATCCTGCCCACCCAATGAAAGGTAATATCAGTGGTTTTCAACCAGTGGACCACTAGTGGTCCACAAAAGCCGAATAAATAGTGGGCCCTGGTATAAAAAATGTTCAAAAGCACTGCTTCTTATGAAAAACTTTGGAGTTGCCCACCCGCCATTCTTCCAGCCCACCCTAGTAGGGCTGGCTAGATCCGGCCCTGGCTCGGCTGCGCAAGAGCCTTAAATGAATAGGGAATCCACTCCTGGAACAGAAACGGTGAAGTCACTGTGCAGGTCTACTGGTAGAGTGGGTCCTCATCGTCCTCACTCCTCATTATGTTTGTTTGCTATAAATCGCCAAGCATTTTACAAAAAGTTCACTGAGATTGAACTTTTTAAAACTCGCGCGCGCGTGCTCGTTTCGTGCACGCGCGCGCGATAAAAATCAGTGACGCCGGGCGGAAAACGACCGTCGATAAACGCTCTCTTGAACGCCCGTCGATTTTTGAACTTTTGTGCTAAAAAAACGCCGGCCCCATTGAGAATGAATTAGAGTGGGCGATTTATTCCTCGTCGTTTTTGACCCCCTTAAGGCAGACGCGGCAACTGTGCAGTAGCTCACAAGCTGCCTGGTAGTCTACATATTGTTTTCCCAGGATAGAGACTGAACTTGTTACCTTGGCAAAGCCGGTATGCCGACAGTGTGGACACCCCTAGAACCAAAGGCCAACGAGAATGCTCACAGTGCATCACATTACACTCTTATTTATGTACTACCATTTAATGTTGCTTAGAAGCAATGAGAAGGTTTTACATATGTGCTTAAAGGGGAAATCCACCCATTTTCAACATTTTAATATGTCATTAATATACCTTAGAGATGTTGTGTGGACATGATGAAAAAGTTCTTCCCATTCTGTATTTCCTAAAAATGGAGGTCTGAAAAAATCATTAACATGGTGAAATACATCTGATGACATCATCAAGATGTATTTCACCATGTTAATGATTTTTCTTTCAGACCTCTTTTTCCTGGTTTCCAAATGGAACCAAATTTTCCTCTCAGGAAATTTTTGAAAACGGGTGGAATTCCCCTTTAAGAAAAATGCAAATGGGCCAGTTGCTGTATGATTCATCCATCATTATATGGCTTAAATCCAATGGTGGAGCCTTTGTGCGTATATACTGAGTTGTCAGTAAACATATCAAAGTACATTTTGTTCCATTTTGTACAGAGTTCAGCGTTATGGGGTTATTGGGAGAAACAAAGAGAACAAAAAGTTTTGAGAAGCCCTGCATCAACAGAAGCCTGGCTGGTGCAGTCCCCGATGAGACCCTGTTAAACTGAAACAACCAGAGGAATAAACAGGGTTCAGCCCCCCACCCCAGCCCCTCCGCCCAGTGTCACAAGGCCAAATCGATACCCTACCCCCTCTACTCTCCACCGTGAACCTTGACCTATGCTTTGACAAAGGGAAGGAGAGAGAGAGAGACAGAGAGAAAAAAATAACTTCTTTGAGTGTTTTCTTTTTGCTTCTCTGGTCCCAGTGCTGAGCAAACAAAGCTAGCCCTTTCTAACACACACACACACACACACGTGTGTGCGCACGAACACGCGCGCTCACTTGCTGCATCCCCCCACCCTCCTGTCTCCATGTTCAGGGTCTTGAGTCCTGCGCTGCAGTGCTGTTGGCTCCACCATATCACCACTGTGTGTCTTCATAGGTGTTGCTTTGACTTTTTGTGTCAGTTCACTTGAACCCTGCCAGTTGATCCTGGGGCCGTGTTCCTTAATAGCAGAGGTCCATCGTTCTGATGTGGTTCTGATGTCGTTCCAAAGGCCTGCGTATCTCCTGTCCAAAATGACCTTTAATGTTATACATTCATGGTGGATATTAACTCGTAAGAGTGTAAACATGAAACCAAATGGACCTGGTTTAATTTTTACGCTCTCAAAGAGTTCTATCTGGTTAACCATTTAGCCTGGGGGAATCCTCTCAGGGACCACTGGTGGTCGCCGGACCACCCGCTGATAACCCCAGCTATAGTACTATTTGGTGTCACAGCCCGCCACTTTAGCAAAATACATTTCTGAGAGCAGAAAATGGTGTCCGTATTTCAGTCTTTGCTTGATTTGTGACTGTAATTTGTTCCAGCAACCAGCAAAGTAGGTACTTTGCTGGTAGGTACTGCAAATGAAATTGTTTTTCATTTGCTGTTTTCTTTAGTTTTACGGATTTTTTTTGCACCTAAATTAGAGATGGCAGATATTATCGGCCGATAAAAGCTTTCAAATTTCATATCGGAAAATATTGGTATCGGTATTTACAAACTGGAAATTATGACTATTTACAGAGATGTAGACTCAGCGCTACGGTCATGTTTATACCATTACTTTTGTACTTTACTGAAGTAGGCTACATGTTGAATTTATAGTTGTATGGAGTATTTCTAGGCTATAACATGAATTCGTATTTATACTAAATGTTTATTTATATTAAATATTTGTATAGTAATAGTTTCTGTTATTTTTCCACCACTGGAGGCCGCATATATCGGTATCGGTTGATATCGGTATCGGGAATTAGTAGTTGGATAATATCGGGATATCGGATATCGGTAAAAAAGTCAATATCGGCCATCTCTAGCCTAAATACATATGTGTATTTAGGGCAATTTATTTTTTATTATCAGTCCAAATAACCGAAAACAAATTACATCTGGCTGCAAAAAGAGTCTGTCTGAGTGCGTGCAAACTAAGTGTGTCCACATACGTGCATGTGTGCTGGGAGCCAGCATACGCAGGCTTCCCATCTCATCCCTGTAGAGAGGGAACAGGATACTGAACCTATATAGGAAACTGGGAATGGTGGACATAATGGAGCCTCAGAGCGAGGTCAAACTGGGTGCTTTATGGTGGGAACGGAGGTGCTTCAGAGGCAGGGGAGATGCTGGGAATGAAAGGAAAAAGGGAAAATACACTTTTCCTCCTATGAGTCTTTCTCCTCTGGGATGATCACAAGGAATGGACTCAGAGAGCTGTGAGGAGTTGACCTGTAAGCATGCAGTGGTGGAGATTAAAGTAACTACAGTGCATGTCCGTACATTCACTCTAGTGCAAGTGGTTTTCAACAGGTGGTTCAGGGACCACCAGTGGTCCTTGAGATGTTTCCAGGTGGTCCCCAAGCTAAATGATGGATAGATGGTTTACCAGATGTAACTTTGAGATCATAAAACGTAACTTTGAGAGTGTAGAAATGGAATAAGAGTTAAAATATTCATCATGTGAATTAGCCCATAAGCCTTATAGAATGTAGAATATTGATGGTCACCTTGATCTGTATGTTTGCCTGTTTTGTTTCCCAAATCCAGCCTGAAATTGTGGACAAAAGCAAAAGAAATGTTTAGTTTTTGCATCTGTGGAGCTAAAATGTCTTCAAATGGTGGTCCGTGGCTCAAATGCTGAATAAATAGTGGGTCTTGAGATCAAAAAGGTTGAAAACCACTGCTCTAGTGCTAGTACTATAGCAACATTACTTCACTTGGGTGCTATTATGTCATATTTAAACATTTTCATTACTTTATGCTGTTGGATGGACAGACGGAAGACAGACAGACAGACAGATGTGAAAATGGGTGAGAAATAGATTCAACATTTTGTATATTTCTACTCTAAGCTAGGGTTTATTGTGATTACCAACCACATCTGATTGATGGCAGGCACCTTTAATTAACAATCCAATTAATGGATAGCTGAGAGGGCAAACAGGAAGTGTGAGTTTGGAGGATGAATTAGAGGGAAAAAAAGAGACAGCTGGCAGGACGAAGTCACACAACACATCTGTCCAAACATTCTGACGCACAAAGACAATACCACAATTTAACTGTCTGGCTTACTCTCTCTCTGTGTGTGTGTGTGTGTGTGTGTGTGTGTGTGTGTGTGTGTGTGTGTGTGTGTGTGTGTGTGTGTGTGTGTGTGTGTGCGTGCGCGTGCGTGCACGTGTGTGTGTGCGCATGCGTGTACGAGGCAAAATAACCACAGTTTATTTGTTCCTAAAGAATGCAGCGGCAGGGTTTGTTTGGGCCTGTGTTTACAGCATGCAGAGGGTCAGTGAAAGTACTCAGCTCTCACAGACACTTTGCGTACTGCGGCGCTCGTGCCCGCGAGGGTGCGTTCTTTCGCGTGTGTGGGTACTATGTGTGCAGGGCCATGTGTGCATGTTTGCGCGTGTGCACTTGCGTATAACCAGTAGTCGGTTTACAGCTGGCTTGGTTCTCTCCAGGCTATGCCATTAACCAGTAACAGTTAACAGTGGGAGTTTTTACGAGCGCCACTAAAAGCCATGACGGTTGCCTTTCGGCCGCAGCCACACCTTCCACAGCCCTTAATGACCAGAACTGCTGTTTAAAGCGCTCCACTGTGTCCAGACTGGCCACTTAGGACCCGTGTCCCCAACGCACTTTACTGTGCTACTTTACTGCGGCGGAGGGCAAGCAAGGTCATCGGACAAGGGTCAAAGTTCAGCCGTCCTGCCCCGACGCCGTTCCGTTGGTGATGGCTTGAACTTTGAATGGCTCAAAGTTCAACTTTCACCACTTAAGCCCCCATATACTTTGTTGTAGGATGGAGTTGTGTCACCTTTTATGACAGGTATCATACCTTCAGCAGGAATGGGCTAAATGGTAGATGCTGCTATAGCAGTGGTGTTCAACCGTTTTGACACCAGGGCCCACCATTTATTCTGAATTTGACACCTCGACGCCACGATTTCTTTCGCTTTTGTCCACAATTTGCAAGCTGGATTTGTGAAACAAAACACTCAAACATACAGATCAAGATGACCATTAATCTTCTACACTTGGGCTAATTCAGATGATGAATACTGTATTTTAACTCTAGAGAGTGTAAACATGAAACCTAATGGTACCCTCTCAGGACCACTGGTGGTCCACGGACCACCAGTTGAAAAGTACTGTTCTATAGAATCACAGTCATGTGTCAAATACTGTATATTCCATCCACTATGGTAACACCTGAGCATACTGTATTTCAGCTATTTCCCCTGTTTCTTATAGAATGTCCACTTACAGTATTATAAGATGCCCAGAATAGGGTGCACTGGAGTTCAGGCTTAACATTCATTAGTTAAGTTTGTTTGTTTGACGACAACACACAATGCATTAGCAGCTGCTTGGCACAGTTCCAGGATCATTACACATTGTTATGTTTGACGCCTTCATTGTCATTGACCAGATTAACAGAGTGCAGTGCCTTGAAACAGGCAGGCGTATTTAATAATTAGTACATACACTCAAGTACTCAAATTACATTGATTTTGTTTTTTATGTTACTTGAGTATTTGCAATTGTCACTATTAGGCTATACTTATACATATCAGAGGCACATAGTGTACTTTACAATGACTTCTTCTTCACTACCATTAGCTGTAACACATACATTAACAACTTCAGTCCTTTATAATATTATGCACGTTTGTGAGCTTGAATACCTGCCATTTCCAATGGATTTTTACAAACTTGACAGATTTGAAAACCTTTAACGTGGGACCTAAATTCTGGAAAACATAATCGTACTTGCAGTGAATGCCACAGTACACCAACGGACATGAACTGCGACTGCACACTGCTGGCATCATGCAGGGACCAAACCCATGATTTGTGGATTACAGAACGGCCCATCTAACCACGGCCTACCATTCTCCAAAGGCCAGGCCATGTGAGTCACAGAGGGGATGTCACAATATTTAGACACTTATAACTCTACATGGGCTTCTTTTACTTTTATTATAGTTGGATGCCACTTTATCGCAGAAAAAAGGTTTGGTTCGTTTTTTTCACAAGCACACACATGAACGGTCCTGATAATAATAATAATTAGTGTTCTCTGTCCCTCAGTCCAGTGGTTTTCAACCTTTTTGATCCCAGGGCCCGCTATTAATTCAGCATTCGAGCCACAGACCACCATTTGATGACACTTAGCCCCACAGATCCCAAAACTAAAGTTTTCTGTTGTTTTTGTCCACAATTCCAGGCTGGATTTGGGAAACAAAACAGTCAAACATACAGATCAAATTGACTATTAATCTTCTACAATCTCTAGTTGTGTAGACTTGGGCTAATTCAGATAATTAATATTTTAACTTTTGAGAGTGTTTCATTTTTACGCTCTCAGTTATATCTGGTTAACCAACTTTCCATCATTTAGGGACCACCTGGAACTCTCTCAAGGACCACTGGTGGTCCCTGAACCTCTGGTTGAAAACCACTGCCTCAGTCCATCCAACAGGAACAATGCTACTGTGACTGGAGGCTGCAGACACCCACAACACACTGATAGCATTGTGAAGTCAGCCATTGATCACATGGTGAAGTCAAATATTTATTTTCTCTCCTGCGTTGGGGGGGTCACAACCCAGCAGAGTGAAGACAGAGCTGGGTCGATCTCTGCAAAGTTCTCTTTGAAGTGGAGATCGCTGGAGCTTGTCCTTGAATATTATGTCTGCAGGGTTCGATTTGTGCAAAAAGAAAAAAAATCTTAACCGCGCCTGCCCTATAAGCTTCTTCATATGACAGTATTTAGCATCGCAATGTCACTGTTTATGGAATCAATACATCTGACTTTTCACGCCTACAAGCATTGTTTGTATCACGCAGACAAATGGGCAAGACATAGTTTCTTTTTATTCTTTACTGTAGACACTCAGGAATTGTACTTTATTGCAGCTGCACTTTATAGCACGAGGACCGAGTTTGTGATTTATTACTTAATTTCCTTCTATTGTAATATTGTTGTATAGTTTTGTTTTTTCCATGCACATTAACATTGTTTTTGTCCAGAGAGGGTCTTTGGGTCCAGAACTAAACCACTGAACCGTTCAGCCCCAAAACGTTTTACGTCCACAGACAGTAGGCCGTGGAATTTCCTCCACAGGCATTCTGACGTAGGTTTTATTTATTTATCCACGCTAGAGCCATGCTGTTGTATCCAGTCTTTTAGGTAGGATTTAAAACCACCTGAATCCACTCCCACTTCCCTAATGTGGGCTTTTCATAATACTCTAGGCGTACCTTGTGCTGAAAACCTCAGGGGATAGCCACACTACAAGCTCACAAAGCATCTCATGTGTTGTGCGCTTGTAGATCCGGGTCAAAAAAGGGGACTAACATTTCCCAATTGGGGGGCAGGCGAAAATAGTATGGGGGCGGCTTCATCGCCCGTGTCGCACCCATACCACATACCATACAGTATATTTGGAAGTTGCAAGAGGCATACTTACTTTACTTACTTAGTTCCTCCCGTTCCTATTGGAACACTGGGCGACGAGGCTCCTCCATTTGCTCCGGTCCCTGGCGACCCTTCTTGCTCCATGCAAGAGGCATGCAGCATGCATAAAGGTAAAGACCTGACTCAGAGTTTTCTGTTTTGAATGATGACATGGTGTTTAGTGGTGCCACAGTCGTAGTTAGTTAGTAGCAGTAGTAGTGTTTCAAGTGATTTTAATCATAAGCACTTTAATTTTAAATATATTTGAAATTTGGGTTGTTTGCATGCCATCATGTTTGGTGGGGCAGTCAGGGCATTTAGGGGGGCATTGCCCCTCCATGCCCATGCCTAGATCCGGCCCTGGACTAAGCCTAGATCCCTGTAGCTGTTAACTTGAATGTTTTCGGCACTAGTTGAATTTCCATCCCCGAGATGATAAAAGATAAGTTCAGACAGACAGACAGACATTGTCCCATCTCCCATTCCTCAACATCAATTATCCACTGCATTTTTCAGGTTGACGGTTGAACCTCAGCTTAATAGTATTTATTATTGGAACTGACAGCGGTGTGTTTTCACAGTGGACATACAGTGTCGTGTCTGAGAAGTGAACTCTTCAGTTACTCCTCGGTCGGAGCGGCGGGTCTCCAAACAAACCGTCAGGCCTGAGACGCGTGACGCCGCGTGTTTAATGTTGGTATAGGACCGAGCTCCGGGTCACTTCCATGAAACACGAACCGTTCAGGAAATTCCCAGCCCTGTTCACGGTGTGAAAGCTCTGGGACGTCTCCTCCTGCTCGCCGGCCGAGAAACAGGTAAATAAACTGAATGGACGCGACCTTTGAACCCCGGAGGCAATATGGCATCTCCGTCTGGGTTCCGAGACGCTTGCAACAGCGTCGCAAAATGTTAAATTCAGTCCTTATATCTTTTCAAAGGAGTTCGGCCTATGTTCCCTCAATTCAGGGTATGGGTGGGGTTACAGTTATGGCTTGGGCTCACTTTTCAAACAGTTTAGGATTAGGATTAGAGTAGAGGCGTAGGCTGGCGCGGCATCGTGTCACACACCCGGAGCGGAAAGTGAACCCACTGACCCACACAGTGCAGTGGACACACAAACCCACTGACACTATGAGAGCTAAAGTGGGGTCTGACGGCTCCAAGGGGACCACGCAACATTAGTGAAAATGTCAACAAAATAGCCGTAGGCCGTGGCTAAGCAGTACAGGCTGGTAATCCAAGTGTCCACAGTGTCCGCGGGTTCGATTCCCGATCTTGACAACCTTTACTGCATGTCATCTTCCTTCTCTCTCCTCATTTCCTGACCCATCCTGTTTGTCTATACTGTGTCCCTCTGTAAAATAATTGAAGGTGAAAGCCACAAAGAAATATGTTTAAAATAAAATGAAAATGGCGTCAAAATGTCTTGGTCCACTCAGCCGTCTTTCCAGCTTTTCAGCTATATGTGCTACCGTGGCTATTATGAACCATATAGCAGATATACAAGCTCACAGCGCGACAAGCTGTGAGCCATCTGGTGTTCTTGAAAGCGTTCTTTAACACAAACACCCAGGGCATCCCTGCCGCAAGACGTTTTCAGCTCGGGGGTGGGTTATTATTGGGGGCCAAATACACTTTCATTTGGGAGTCCATTGACGTGAAGAGAAGTTTGGAGAACTGTTGTATGGGGATTATTTGCGCACAGAGATCATTTCCATTGGTCGCTGACAGCTCCAGCCTGCGTCCCGGTGTTGTTATGGCGTGCGGCGGCGGTGCGCATGTGAACCGGCGTCGGCTCTCTCTCACATGGCTGGACCAGTGTTATTGTGCCCCCCGGCTCCAGCAGAGCACAGAGGGAGCCCGCGCTAAGCGGCTGCACTCGGAAACAGGATATTGTGGGGGAGGCCTTTGTGTGTTTGACTTTGACCGAGAGAAAAGGAAAACAGGCCGCTTTCTCACCTACTTACAGCCCGGTCGGAGGGCCGTGGCGATAAGGGCAACACCGCCACCCCTGATGAGGCGATGGGACTAGAGAGGGATGTTTGATGGTTGAGTGTGTGCATCCTAGCGTCGTAATAGGCTCACATTGGGGGTGAAATTGCAAAAACTGCTATTTTCGTTGAGGACATTTAGCGTAAGGCGGACAAAAGAAGGGGGGCCCCAATAGAGACCCCCGGGGGACCTTGGTCAATGACATAAACCCAAGTTTAAGTGGTTAGAACAGGTCACTATATGAATGCAACCCTGATCTTCTCTCTGTTGTGTTTTGAGCTTGTTATTTTAGCTTAATGTCCAGCGTTCACTTATAAACAGTGATTTATTGCATGATTGACAAGTTTCCTCAGGGTAGGCCAATAAAAAATATTAGGACACAAGATTATACCCCTGGTAGAAATCTGAAAACCACAGAGCTAGAATTGGGCAGGTCAGACTTCTGGTTTAGCTTTATAGTAAACAGTCTGGTCACAGGAGCCATTCAACAGCCAGCTCCAACTAGGAGCTGACCAATCACATTTAGTCACCACTCACACCAGCTGGCAGTCAATCTGCCACTCATCACTACTCAATCACGCACATGCGCGCGCACGCACACACACACACACACACACACACACACACACACACACACACACACACACACACACACACACACACACACACACACACACACACACACACACACACACACACACACACACACAGAGAGTGGTGCACAGAGAAGACAATGCACAGTGGAACTACAAACATGACCCATAGGGTCATAATAATGAATAATGCCATGACAGTTAACAACAATATCAAAGTTGTTAAATGTTTGGGAGGTCTCCCAGACATTAGTACTTTGATGTAAACACTACTGTTTGGGAGACCTCCCTGGATATTCAGTATTTTACCCCAAAGAAACAGCTAATGTACAGAAATTGTGTGTGTGTGTGTGTGTGTGTGTGTGTGTGTGTGTGTGTGTGTGTGTGTGTGTGTGTGTGTGTGTGTGTGTGTGTGTGTGTGTGTGTGTGTGTGTGTGTGTGCGCGCGTGCGTGCGTGCGTGTGTGCGTGCGTGCGTGTGTGTGTGTGTGTGTGTTTCTATAAGTCTGGTCTGGGGAATGTTAATGCACAGTGGAGAGAGCAGAACAATGGAGAATGGATGGAGGGAGGATAAAAGAGTTGGCAGTGCAGATTAATGAAGTCAGACAATTAATACATGCACAGTGTGTATTTGTCCATGTCCGCGTGTGCCTGTGGTAACTCTGTCGAGTCAACCTGATTTATTGACTAGTTCAATATCGTGTTGAATGATGGATTGATTGTTCACTGAACTTTAGGTGGTTGGTGGTATATTTATCTGGACTTTACATTGCAAAAATCTTCAAACAATTAACTGTAGGATATGCAGCCCTGACAAAATAAATGATTTCTCATCTACCACAAGTACTGCTGGTACAGATGTGTACGTACGGTTTTTCTTGGTAGGAGGAATCTAAAACTATAACAAATTCCCCCTGTTATTTGGAATGAGAGTAGGATGTGACCGGTATGTTTTATTATTGAATGGCATACATTGGGAGGTGAAAAGGCGAACAGTCGATGCCAGCTTCCTCACTTATCACAAGCGCACAACAACTGGATCATCGTGGGTAATGTGTTAAGTGTCTTTGTTTTGTGTAACAGGGTGACACTCACACAGTTTAACTTCAAAATCCACTCTGCTTTACTCAGCCTCTTGTCTTGTCTCAGTACAGAACCAGAACTTCCTTGTTTGTGTGCGCCCTCTGTGTCTTATGTCCACAATGAACCCACAGTCTTCTTAACCCATGCATTTAGGCCTGACCTAAGGTTTCTGAAAAACTTGAAATATTTATATATCAGCATCACAAAAAGTTAATTCTGGAATACATGTACAAACTGTACAGAATCCAAAAAATCGATTCCCTCAAAGGGTTAAAGGGGAATTCCACCAATTTTAAATATTCTAATATGTTATTAATATACCTTAGAGGTGCTGGGTGGACATGATAAAACCTTTTCCCCATTCTGTGTTTCCTAGAAATGGAGGTCTGAAGAAAATCACTAACATGGCGAAACACATCTTGATGACATCATCAAGATGTATTTTCACCATGTTAATGGATTTCTTTAGACGCTTCTTTTTTCTGAGAGCTTACCAATGGAACCAAATGAACCTGTTAGGGTTCATTTGGTTCTATTTGTACACTCTCTACCCATTTTCAAAAATGTTGAAAATGGGTGGAATTCCCCTTTAAAGGCATAACCATTATCTACCTACTGAAATTTCATCTTGAAATGCACATATTTCTCTGCATTTCTCATTGTGGCCTTGTGTCATACTTAGTGTAAAATAAATTGAATCACGTGGGTCTCGGGGGCGTTTATGACGTGATGATTCTGATCAGAGTTGTATTGGCTCCAGAATTAAGTGTAATTATGGAAAGAAATTAAGAACATCAAACATGTCTTTTACTGGTATGCAGGATTTGGGGGAATGGGAGAAGTCAATCTGATGCAGTGGTGTACTTTACCGTACTTAAGTACAAATATGAGGTATTTCCAATTTCCAATCGGGTTAAATTCTACTGGACTACATCTCAGACATATAGTACCTCTGCTCCGCACCATTTATTTGAAAACGTATAGTTTTTGATTGCAACTGTGGGTCGCATTTACTATCAAAAGAAACCTGCATTTCCAAAACTTCCAAACTTCTCAACAGACGGAAAAATTAAAAACCCGGCCCTATCGTACCTGGGCCCACATCAAACCCTGTACACTCAAGACACTGCCCCTGCTGCCCATGTATGGAACCGACCTGTTTTGACCTTCCAAATGTATCTGACCCCGTTCAAACCCTGTATACAGAATTCCTTCCATGGAAGCGCCAGCGCTCACTCAGCAGTCTGCTGTCACCCAGTGGCGGACATATTACCTCACTCTGCTTCTCACTCTCAGGGCTTCTTCAACCTCCATTGCTGAAACTCACGAAACTATATGTATATATTACACCTGATATGAATAACGCCTATAATGAGAGGTAGGGAAGAGAGAGCGAGGGGAACATCTCTCTCTCATTATCTGTCCTCTCCTCCCCCTCACCTCCCTCTGTGGAGCTCTCCTTTAAGGAATGTCTCCTGGTCGCTCCCGTGGCGGCGCCACCGCCTCTGGAATGCGGAGGAGGGCGGAGAGAGGCGTTAAAAGGAGAGAAAAGGGAGACACAGGGAGAAAGGGGAGGGTAGGGGGGGGGGAGTGGAGAAAGAAAGAAACGAGAGTTGGAAGGATTCCTGTGAACCTCCTCCACCCCTCGTTGAGGCAATCATCTGGTTGTGAGCCTCCCCAGCGTGAGAGAACAAAGGGGGAGAGAGGAGAGAGGAGAGGAGGATAGCCAGAGAGGAGGAGAGGAGCGGCGGAGGCTCGCATCACTAATTGCAGGAATGGGAGGAATGGAGGGATGGAGGCTGGAGAGCGAGGAGCAGAAGAAAAGCATCAATTAAGAAAAGACAAACAGGTCTGAAGCGTCTGACATGAGAACCTGGCAGGTTGGACCTGTCGCGATGAGAATCACTCTATGGGCTGGAGAGGAAATGTGCATTTATATGGCACCTTTATCCAAGGCGCTTTATATCGCCGTGCATCCCATCCACCCATACACACACACGTGCATGCACACGCACACACACAAATACACATTCATACTAATTGTGGGAACAGAAACCATGCAAGCCTGCACCAACCAGCAGCAAATCAAGAGCAATTAAGGGTTCAGTGTCTTGCTTAAGGACACTTTGGTGCTAACTCTGGAGAGCCTGGGTTTGAATTGGCAACCTTGTGTCGATCAACTGGCCACCACCGTCCCAAAGTAATGAGCCCTTCTCAAAACCGCTCCCTTTGGGGTGGGGTTTGTTCACTGTCCAATGCCAATCCACATATAGCCACTTTAGCAACTGTTGCTACCCAGGTCAACCTGTCTTGATCAAGTTTTCCTCTTCTAACGTGCCTATTGGACAAGGCTGGATTGAGGAGGGACTTAGTGAAGGGCTAATTAGGCACATTTACTCAAGTACTGAAGTTAAAGGGCAATTCCACCCATTTTCAACATTTTACTGTGTCGTAATAATTATACCCTAGAGATGTTGTCTGGACAAAATAAAAAAGAAATCCCCCATTGTGTGTTCCTATAGAAATAGAGGTCTGAAAAAAAAAACATTGAAAATCACGAAGATGGTGAAACACAACTTGATGACATCGTCAATTTGTGTTTCACCATGTTAATGATTTTCTTTTAGGACCTGTTTTTCTGAGAGTGCAAAAATTTGTACACCCTCAGAAAAAAAATGAAAATGAGTAGAATTCCCCTACAATTTTAAAATCTTGTACTTCCTAGAACTACTCTCTGATTGCATTAAACAATATTTCCTTTCTACACAAATGATGATTTGCACAGCAGTGTGAGTGTTGCGAAGAGGTTTGCATGAGGCAGTGTCAGTGCATGCTATTGTGTGTGTGTGTGTGTGCGTGTGCGTGTGTGTGTGTGTGTGTGTGTGTGTGTGCATGCACGTGCGACGTGCGTGCATGCACGTGCGTGCATGCATGCACGCTTCAAGTTCTTGAGGTCAAATAGAATTTATTTCTCACCACCACTCCCTTTCCTCTACTGACTGCCTTCAGGGACTGATTAACCTGCAACACGCATGCATGCACGCACGCATGCACGTACAGGTACACACACACAAACACACACACGCACACACACACACAAACGCAACAAATTTGGAGCTGCTATTTTTCCAAGACCGCCAGGCCCACACAGACATCGTTTTATCAGCGTGCTCGACCTTCAAACTCAAACTCACAGCATGCGTCGCCGCTACAACTCTCAGGTCCAGCACATGCAGCCCCTCCGTTCTCAGCAACACCAACTGTCAACACGTTTCACACCCATAAAAAAACCTTGTGTGATCGCCGCTAGACCCAGATTCTCCGCTCCTCACTTTCCCTCCCCCGCATGCCTAAATTAAAGCACAATAAACTGCGATAACACAATAAAGTGTGAAAGCAATAACAAGGTTCCTCACTCCCTCTCTCGCTCGCTCTCCATCTCTCTCCTGTAATCTCACAGAACCAAAACAAAAGAGGGAGGTAATGAGATTTGGCCAGGTCACCCCCCCCCCCCCCGCCCACACACACACACACACACACACATACACACACACACACACACCCACACACACACACACACCAGGATAATAGCTGGGAGGGAGGGAGGAGAGAGGTTATGTGAGGGAAAGTAGCAGACATCTACTCTCTCATCTTTCAAATTTAATCAATTCTACGGGCCTCGATCGATAGACAATTACACATGGAAACAATATGTTTACAGTGCCAAAGCAACTGAGGAATGAAAGCAACGTTAAAGAAACACGTACAGTAGCAGACCTACAATAATAACTGTGTAACTGTGTGACATTGCAACATCGGAATCAAGTTTTACTCTTTCATCTTCCAGTGCTTAGCTGATAGACAGCTATGATGTAGTCTGTTTGTACAGTATGTACAATGCTGTCTACAGTATGTACATGGACCAGCACAGTGCAGCAAGGGGGAATACAATAGAAATTCAATTCAAAAGAGATTTTGGCCTGAGAAAACATACACTTACTGGTACGTTGCCAAAGCAATGGCGTATAGTGTTTTCTGCTTGTGCACCAGTCAGTCCCAGAAACAAATGAATGAAGAGCAATCTTTCTAGTCTAGCATTTAACTGTATGTTTCGAGGGCCTTTTTGTGAAGCGGGTCTGCTCCAGTTCCCTTTTTGTTGCCATACAATTCCAAAGCTCTGTTTTTGATGTTGACAATTAGTGCTATCATCCTAATTGTGCCGCTTTTCTGTTGCAACAGCACATAGTATTGTTTGCTTTTTCTGTATCTGGCTTTGTCTTTTGTTGTTTACTGTCACATTGCCACTGCTTTGAGGAAGCCAAACATAAATACGTTGCTCTTACGTACCTGTAGTCTACAAAAGATGTGACTATAATGTCCAACCTTGAAACTTGCTCTGCATGTGCTGTTTATGGCGTTGTGCTGAGAAAGGATTTAGCAGAATTTGTCCTATAATCTCAATTTTGTGTGTGTCCCATTCTTCAGGTTTTCTGATTGACTCTCTCTGTAGCTCTCTCTCGCCCTTAGGGAATAGAGGGATGAGGATTTAGAGACTGGGGGGACTAGAACTAAAGATCTCAACGGGCCTGAAAATTAAGGCCCGGCCCTACCCGGCCCTAACAGTTCAGGCCCTAGGCCCTACCCGGCCCTACTAAATGGAATACATTTTAGGCCCTACCCGGCCCTAAACTGTCGGGTTTGGGCAAAATTTGAGAATTCACCACAGATTAAAATTGAAATGCAATCAGCACCATCTTCATAATGGGTAAATACAGAAAATAACTATTATTCTTAATATATTAAAATAATTCAATATATATTATATTTTCATGCGGCCCTAGGCCCTACCCGGCCCTATTGATTAGGATAGATTTTCGGCCCTACCCGGCCCTAAATGTCGGGTCGGGCCTGTTCGGGTTCGGTCCTGGTCGGGTTCGGGCAGAGTTTGAGAACTCTAACTAGAACGCGCAGGAACTACTTTCAGTGTCTTTCAAAAGGTCGTAGGTCAGAGTTAGGCTAGCAGGGTCTTCTGTGAACACATGACTGTGTTCATTTAATTCGGGATGATTCATTATGACACCTATGTGTCAGCAGTGGACAGAGGAAGACATGGTAAAACAATGTGCTGCTGATCCCAGATCAGCCCCGTGTCCCCTAATAGGGAGAAAACAACAGAATAAAGGGAAGGGGATCAGCCACCAGGAAGAAAAGAGGAATAAAGGGTTAATTCAACTGTTAAAGCCTACATCCCAGAGAGAGAGAGAGAGAGAGAGAGAGAGAGAGAGAGAGAGAGAGAGAGAGAGAGAGAGAGAGAGAGAGAGAGAGAGAGAGAGAGAGAGAGAGAGAGAGAGAGAGAGAGAGAGAGAGAGAGAGAGCATTATTGTAATGTTTTATCTGGATTGTTCCACTTTTGTAAACATATGTTTTCTCGTGCCAATAAAGCTCAGTTGAATTAAACATTGAGACAGACAGACAGACAGACAGACAGACAGACAGACAGACAGACAGACAGACAGACAGACAGACAGACCATTTGATGACCAACATTTGATGACATTTTAGCCCCACAGAACCCAAAACTGAAGATTTCTTTTGTTTTTGTCCACAATTCCAGGCTGGATTTCAGAAACAAAACAGTAAAACAGATCAAAATGACCATTAATCGTCTACATTCTCTAGTTGTGTAGACTTGGGCTAATTCACATGATGAATGTTTTAAGTTAACTCAATTTTAATTTTAAATCCAATGGACCCGCAAGGGTCCATTTTATGCTCTCAAAGAGTTACATCTGGTCAACCAAATTTCCATCATTTAGCCTGGGGACCACTTGGAACCCTCTCAAGGACCACTGGTTAAAACCACTGAGATAGATAGATAGACAGATAGACAGATAGACAGATAGACAGATAGATAGATGCACACACATGCACTGCCTAGCAACAGCCGGTAGGAACGCGCACGCATGCATGTGCATGCACACACACACACACAGACACATCCTACCTATATGTTCATGCGTATATAAAAATAAACATACATCATGTATCAACGTACCGGGCAGGCAGACAGACGGATGGACAGATAGACAGACAGACAGACAGAATGGCTCCAGTAGGCCTGGGAAAGAGACCCCTTTCTTCCAGCAAGTCCGTCATAGAGCGTGTGTGTGTGTGTGTGTGTGTGTGTGTGTGTGTGTGTGTGTGTGTGTGTGTGTGTGTGTGTGTGTGTGTGTGTGTGTGTGTGTGTGTGTGTGTGTGTGTCCGGAGCCCTTTGTCCCCAGGCTGTGAGCTGATCACACACTGATAGTGTCCGATGGGACAGGAAGCAACACAATGCCACGCCAGCCCTGAGGAACACACACACACACGCATGCGCGCACACACACACACACGCATGCATGCACACACAGACACTATACCCACACATACACACACACGACAGACACATGGATGCATGCTCACAAATGAACATCCATAAGTGCATGCACGTGGGCATGTGCACAAACATAAACACAAAACTACACACTAATATCTACTGTGTACATTCACAGATATACTAAAATAAATGTTCTCCACTTGGCCTATATATAAATATATTGCATGCACACATGCACGCACATATAAACACACACACACACCCACACACACACACACACACACACACACACATCCGCGAATTGTGGTCTATTATGACATCATTCCTAGGAACCAATTACCAAGCTTTATAAGACTGCACCTGAATTCCATAAAACACTCTAGCTCCACCATGTCCACCCACAAACAGTCCTGCTACTGAGTCACTCACTGTTTGTCTTCTAGTGTAATGCAGCGCTGCTTTCATACCAGTAACATCAGCCATGTTTTGCCTGTTTTCATTGAAGCTCAAAAGCCTTCCAAACCCCACAGAAAACTCCAGGCCATAGACAATCTAATGAATGTTCAAAGTGCAAGTTTTCGGGGCGTAATTGTGATAATGAAACCTAAAATAAAAACAAAAAGTAAATGAAAATTAAAGTCACAAAACCTTTAAAAGTTCCCTACCCTGGCCACTTGTCTTTATTATCGAATTAAAATGTTTTGCTCACAAATTTTAATTAGGTGTGCAATCCCGCCGATCCATCAAGCTATTTCTGTCAGTGTGCCCATGAATCTGCTTGGAGGCATGACTTATGCACTTACTTCCCTAGCTCTGCATGTTCTGTGGCCACAGTTTTGCAATGTCATGCCAACTCCAATGTTGTGCTTTTAATTTATAATATTAACCACATTAGTTATCACGTGAGCGTATCTGATGAGGATATAACAATGGATGATAAAATGATCAGATATCTGCAGATTCCAGTTTCATAATTTTATCTCGCCAAGAGTGATTGAGCAATTGTTCAGTAGAAATTGATTTTATAATATCCCTGACCGGTTGTATTAACCATTGGTTGGGATCTTCATAAATTAACTTACCGGTATTACGCTTACCAGAGACTATACTGTATTTACTTTGGAGAATGGTTCATAGTGCCTTGTCTAAGGCGCTTTATGTAATGCAATACATTCACCCATTCACACACATTGTGGCTGAAGCCATGCAAGTATACCAACCAGCATATCAAGAGCAATTTGGGGTTCAGCATGTTGCCCAAGGACACACGTCACGTAGAATGGAGGAGCCGAGATTCAAACCACCAACCCACAGATCATTGGACAATCTGCTCTACCTCCTAAGCCACTGTCACCTAGTACAAGTAGTAACGCCTCTGGGATACATCGTGACATAGGAGGGACTCGTTTGGCAAAATAAGCTATAGAGTTGTTATGTTGTGCCAGTCGCGGCATGTTGTAAGTAACTTAAGCTTGTCTTCTATTTTGAAGCGTGTTGAGTTCCCAGTTACCTTTTATGATGTAAGATGGGGTCGTGGCTAATATGCACAGGAGTGTGCTTGAGACTGTCAGGTAAAAACAAGCAAGACATTATACACATACACACAGCTTGGAGAATCACATGGGAGATTGTGCTTATCAAATACACAGACTACTTTAGTAGGTTTAATAGGCACTATACAGCTTAGTGAAGGGCCATTTTCTTTAATGCATGGTTCCTAATTACTTTTAAGAGTTATTAAGCTCTCATGGAAGGAGAGGTTCTCCTCAGAGTAACCTGCTGGTTGTTCCTGAATGGAGGCTGAAGACAAAGGTTCAGCATGTCGTTAATGTTATAGTCTATGGAAAGACCTGCCTGAGAAGCTCATGGTTGGATGAATCAAGGTTTGACTTGATTCATCCAAAAAGCCTTTCCAGTATTTGCATTTACATTTGTTTTGTTTAATTATCTCTAGGTCAGTTGTTTTCCTTTTTGATACCAGGGCCCACTATTTATTCAGAATTTGAGCCATGGACCATCATTTAAGACGTTTTTTACCCCACAGACCCAAGATTTTCTTTTGCTTTTGTCCACAATTCCAG
>CM076978.1:16199594-16209594 GCA_039105355.1 Benthosema pterotum
ACATTTTGATTAGCCGATGTGCCTTCATTTCAGCATTCCTCAGTTTTCAGGCCTGTTTAGTACTGTAGTTGTTCTGTCTGCCAGGTGCAGGTGTGTTCATTTGTCAAACAGAGACATTGAAAAAGGATGAAGGAAAGGATCAACATATGGGATGTCAGGTCAGTTTCATATGATCTATAAGGGTTTGAGTTTTGAGGTCAGATAGTTGCTGTCCAGCTCCATATACTCAGATCTCGGTGATGTATGCCTAACCAGGGTTTGATGAAGTTTAGACATACATGCTGTCCATCCAACAGCGACAATATGGTAAATTAATGTAGTTATAATTCAATACATAGTTCATATATGCAATTATTATTATTTTTATTTAACCAGTAACGACACATTGAGACAAAGTCTCTTTTGCAAGTGGGAACTGGCTAAGCGACAGAAATAAAAAAAAATACACTTCAATACCATGCTGAAAATGTCACCGTTTCCGATCAGCAAGTAAAAACATCCATGATACATCCATACATACAGTTGCTTCAAGGCTGCCTATGCAAAAAATATAATTACAGCATATAATACGTACAACAGTTCACCTAAATCTAATCCATCTAATCCATACTATAATCCAGGAAATGTCTGTCCGTCCATCCGTCTGAATGAATGAATGATTGAATGTCTGAAACACGAGTAACCCCGCGATGGCACCACCAATCGCTGTAAGTTTTCACACAGCCATTCACCATAATATCATGAAGAGAGTGACGAAGCCCTTTTGCCAAATTAACACAGGGTTTATATGGGAAAGTCCGACGGGCCCCCTAACGTTAAACAAATCACAGGCCATTGTTATCGCTGTTCTCCCACTGCCCTATTTCCACTGCTACACCAGCACCGGAACAAATGGTGACCCATACAATTTTGCGCTGGTTATACTGTGGCATGCGCAGTGCACATGCCACCCTCATTACTCATTTCCTCCATGTTATCCACACTGCAACAGCTTTCACTAAACTTTGGGACAATATTGTTGCATCTCTGTATGTATTTATAGTTTCGATTCAACAAATGGAACAGTATCCATATGGTGGCTCAGGCTGCGGGCTGGAAGTTAATTCACCCGCTTTATCCACACTGAATATACTTCTCATACACTTTTCTCGCCGTGGTGTTGGAAGAGCAGCAGGACGGAGGCACGGGATTTACGCTATGTGTGTGTGTGTGTGTGTGTGTGTGTGCGTGCGTGCACATGCAATAACACTGAGCACCCTCCACTTTCTAAACCAGTGGTTTCATGATGTTCACACAAACACCTACTTTAATGCAACAAAAATATTTATCACCAGTTAACTGTGCACCTTGCTTTGCTATCACTGCTTCCCCTTTTCCCATGATAAAGTATCCACAACTACAGCAGTACTTTCCATCAAAATACTTACATTATTGTTATTGATATTAAATCACATTAACCACACTGTAGATCATTTGGTGTTCATATATTGACAACGGGTAAGGTCCTAGTAATGATAAATGCGCCACACCTCCACAGAATCATGTCACTATAGGAAACAAGCCCTAACTTATAGTCAGCTGCAGCTAACATTAGCTTGTGGTTAAGGCAGATTATTGTAATCATGAACTAGTGTATACATCCAATACCATCTATCAAGCATGCTATTCCGGTATAGGTGAACCAAGAAGACAGATCATTTATCCTCTCCCCATAATTACGACGGATATCGATAGCTAAAGTAATGTAATTCTTGGTAGTCACAGCAGCACAGTTAATATTTTCAGCGGTGCAAATGGAATAAAGTTTTGCAAATTTTAGAAGTCATGTAACATTAGATCCATGTGTCTATTTCACACACACTCTTTGACATGATCAAGTTTCTCCGTGCTTTGGCACAACGTTGTTTACAACCAGAAGATTGTAATTTCTCCCCAGCTCAGGAAAGCAGGCAGCACTTAGACAGGACACTTTAATTTAAAAAACGGGGTGGAACCGGAAAGTTACATAGTGCTGCATTATGAAAACAGCACAAAAAAATGAATGGAATTTCATAATTGGTTGTAGCTGTTAACATTTACCGTTGTATTGTCTTTCGAGTGACAGATGTGGTTGGATGCTGACCCCCATACCCCCTGCTTGCAAACAACAAACACACACACACACACACACACACAGTTCCACAGAGTTCGAAGTCGTCTTGAGACACCAGGCGTTCCGAACGAGTGACTCTCTAGTCTCTCTCTCACTCCCTTTCTCTGTCATCCTCCCCCACCTGCATCCTGCAAGCCAGCACACACACGTTCACACACACATACACACACACACTGGCGCACACATCCACACATGCACTCACGCACCGTAAGACGCACCGTGACACGGTCCAGTCTGTCTGGCCTCCAGCTGTTTGGCCACAGATGGGTGACTTCCTTTCAGACTCTTTTCCAGATGTAGAGATGGGGGTCCCTTTGCTTTCATCACCTCCCTTCTCTCTCTCTCTCTCTCTCTCTCTCTCTCCCCATCCATATTGCTTTCTCCCCTGAAGTGTTTTGTAAATCTCCATGGTTTACCTGGACTGTTATTTTTTCTCCTTATAGGCACTTTCTCCAACACACCCCCACCATGCCCAAATGTTTGACTTTAAATCTGCAATCTTCTCTTTGTCAATCATTTTCCCACTCCGCTCAAAGCAACAGCCTTATACTGTACAGGTCACGATACACAGATGTTGACACATACAGTATGTGTTGTTAACACAATAACAGGGCTATTCGACAAAAAGGATTTCGTGTTGTAGTTGTAACTATAGGTATAATTGCTTTTGCACTGTATAAATGAATTCAAATCACATACATCTATTCTTCCAGATATTGCATCATGCACCACAGATATTAAAGGTAGGGGAAGTGATTTCACTTTTGTCAGATATCACCCAAAAAATATTTTTTTTCTGTTAAAATGCTCTATTATAAGGTGTGGAAACCACATATGGAGTTTCCCCTCCCCCACGTTAGCAGAGGAGCTAATAAAAGTTCCCCAGGTCACCACAATTCTCCTCCAATCAGGAGAGAGCAGCAGGTTCACATAGTGTAGCTACTTTTGGGGGCCCCTAGTGCACCAGGCTGGTACTACACCATGAATTTCAAATCACTTCCCCTACCTTTAAGCAAAGATGCTGCATGGGAAAGGATAAACAAGATTAAAAGCAAATACGGGAACTTAAAAAAAATCCGTATTAATGCTGAGAAAACAAAACAGCTAGGGATGTAGGCTAGGCTACAGTATACAGGGAGACAATCATAATACAGGCCTATAATGCAAATCACTAGGATTGCGATAAAGATTGCCATTGGACGCTCCAGGGCCCAATTAGGCTGCAAGGCAAACATTTGTACATTGTCTGAGTCTGAGAGTGAAAACGAAGGGTTTTAACCGCAAGCCGTGTGGTGAGACGAGGACACAGGGGAGACCCCTTTACAATAACTACTTTATAAAAGGTGTAATGTGACACCCGAGGTGCTCTGAACTCCACGATTTGTTACAGGGATTTTACACACCATGGCTCCTCTCTCTCTCTCTCTCTCTCCCCCTTCCTTTCATCTTCCTCAACGAGCCTCTCCCCCTCTTTCCACGTCTCTTTTCTCTCCCTCCCTCCCTCCTTCCATCCATTGATTCCATTCCTTCTGTTCCTTCTCTTTTTCTTGAGTGTCCAGAGGGTAGGGGGGTGTGTGTGTGTGTGTGGGGGGGGGGGGGGGGGGGGGGGGGGGGGGCATGCCGACATATGTCTCTCAACAATGGACACGTGTTAAAATATTAACTCCCTCCTTACGGGTCTCTCTCTCTCTCTCTCTCTGAGTCTCTATTTGGATGGATGACAAAGAGTTGGGCAGTAACTAATTAAAGGGGAATTCCACCCATTTTCAACATTTTACGATGTCATTAACATACCTTAGAGATGTTGTGTGGACATGATAAAACAGTTCCCCCCATTCTGTATCATTAACATTGTGAAATGCATCTTGATGACATCATCAAGATGTATTTCAAAACTCTTTCTTTCTGAGAGTGTACAAATGTGAACCAAATGGACCCGCTAGGGTCCATTTGGTTTACATTTGTACACACTCAGGACAAAAATTGAAAATGGGTGGAATTCCCCTTCAAACATTACATATTACTACATTTTCCAGCAAACGTAAAATTGCTCTGCCAAAATGTGTAATAAGTAATATGTTACTATGCCAAAACATGCCTCATCACTTACTTTTGAGCTGGTTGTTGCATGTGAAAATAAAATAAAAAGATTTACAAGGTATCAACACATAACAGAGGTGCACTGTAGTTTGTAGATCCTAATCCACCACAGCATTCTGCACACAGGACATACACTACAAGTTCTAACAGTTGTCATTATACAGATTGTGTTGTACACCTCTGTTCCTTTGCGAGTGGGAGGGGTGGGCTTGGGAAAGTAATATTATTATGTGCAATAAATTATTCTTTGATTCTAGTAATAAGTAAAGTAATATTATAAATTTTTCTAAGAGGTCACAAGTAAAGATATTACTCTAGTAATATTGCCCAACACTACCAACAAGGTGTGATTAATTAATTAATCACACCTATTATTTAATTGTCTCAAATGACTTGGCAATCAACATTTAAATGTATTGATGAATTTGATAAATGTTCTCTCTCTCTCTCTCTGTGGCTGTCATAAACCCTTCCCAGGACTGAACACCATATAACCCTATGAGGGGCTCACAGCGGGGGCCCCCTGCCCGCCCGTCATGCTACTTGTCAGGCAGAGGCAGCGGCAGGATGTGGCCCCTCTCTGGGGCCCTCACAAAGACCAGTATGGAGTGGGTTAATGGAGCACGCTGGTTGGAGATCGACCCGCATCTTAGTGGGGGACGGACCGTGGAGGAAAAAAAGGAGTTGCGAGCTGGTGGGTGGCATGGTTGTGTGTTTTCTTGTGTGGCATGTGTGTGTGTGTGTGTGTGTGTTGTGTGTGTGTGTGTGTGTGTGTGTGTGTGTGTGTGTGTGTGTGTGTGTGTGTGTGTGTGTGTGCACGCACATTATACCGCTGTGTGTCACTTTGCTTTCATATACTTGAATGTGTGTATGATTATAGGGGGACATTGTGTGAGTGCGCGCTTGCGCGTGACCCTCGAGCACGCAGGCTTGCACGTGAATTAAGTGCTCGTAACGATGTGCAACATGCACGCGCGCCCGTGTGGTTGTGTGTGAACACACACATATCTCTGCATCTGCGCATGAATATGTTGTGGTGCGTGTGTGAAAACATGCCCCGAAACACGATGAAATTTCTCTTTGAATACAACACTATACGATCACACATTGGGAAGTGTTTATGAAAGCACTCTGTTTGCTCTCTCTCCATCTGTCGATATCTGTGAGATGGAATCCCAAAATCAATCTCCTCTCCTTTTTTGTGACAAAGAGAATTCATCGTCTTCTTTGCTTTTTTTCTGAACAGAACCATGTGTCTGTGACTCTCTCCTCTAACATAACATCTGTTCTTTAAAAAAGGAATAGTCTTGTCCAACTCTCTGCTCTCTGCTCCCCCCTCTGTCGCGCTCTCTCTCTCTCCCCACCATCTCTGCCCCCCCATCCATCCACTCTCTACTCTGTCACTGATCCCTGCTCTTTGTCAGCCTCCTTCCCTCTCTCTGGAAGCCATTGATGGAGGATTAACTCCCATGTGTCAATCAATAGTGTTTTCCTTTCCTCTCTCTCTCTTTCTCTCTCTCTCCTCATTCCGTGGTCTTCTCTTGAGCCTTATGAGAAGAGGAGGTAAAACATGCCTGAGGATGTTATGTTTTTTATGCTTTCTTCCATCACCCCTCCGTTCCCCCCACCTCTCTCTCTCTCTCTCTCTCAAGCTGTTTGCCAGGCTTTGGTTCGCTGACTTTTTTTAAAACAGAGGTCTGGAGACAAAAGGTAAGAGCGGCGTACTAAAGTCAGAGAGAGAGAGAGGGGGAGGGAGGGAGAGAGAGAGAGAAAGAGAGAGGCAGTGCAGGTGAACGAGTGTAATGAACACCGACATGTCTCACCTGTCAGAGAAAGTGCAGCGAGGTTCCATCTGGTTACTTTATCACTGCATGGAGACAGTTTGTGTGCGTGCATGCGTGTGCAAGTGCTTGTGTTTGTGCAACTAAGTGTGTGTGTGTGTGTGTGTGTGTGTGTGTGTGTGTGTGTGTGTGTGTGTGTGTGTGTGTGTGTGTGTGTGTGTGTGTGTGTGTGTGTGTGAGAGAGGAGAGAGAGAGAGAGAGAAAGAGAGAGACAGAGAGAGAGAGAGAGAAAGAGAGCTAGCTATAGAGGAAAAAGTGTAGAGAGGTATAGATAGTGTCTTTGTTTTCACAAGTGTCTGGTTTAACCTGGTGGCTTCTCTTTTATCTTCCTCTTTCTCTCTTCATCCCCATCTCTCCACAGCCTCTCTCCATCTCTATCCCTTCCTCTTCACCTCTCTCTCTCTCTCTCTCTCTCTGGTACAAACACACACTCAGAGTTCTGCTTTCAATTCCTCAGTGCTGTGATAAATGACACTCTGCCGCTAATACACCTCTGACGTGTTCTCACATATTTCTTCATACGTGCATGACAAGGTGCAAATCCAGCCAATGTGATAACACACGTGCACATCCACATGCACACGCACGCACACACTCTTGTTATCAATGTTATCAAGCCATTTGACCTTCTTTTTATCTTCTTCCTTTTTTGTCTGACTGTATCCCATAAGGCTCACTCTTTTTTTTACCCTGAAACAACCATTTTGCTAATTCTATCATAACGCTATACAGTAGTATATACAGTTTGGACAATGCAAGTATAGACACACACACACACACACACACACACACACACACACACACACACACACACACACACACACACACACACACACACACACACACACACACACACACACACACACACACACACACACACACACACACACACTACTACTACTACTACTACTACTACTACTACTACTACTACTACTACTACTACTACTACTACTACTACTACTACTACTACTACTACTACTTGAGAATGTAAGACTACTTACTAAGTAGTCCTATATTTTCAAGTAAGCACAATTCAGGGTAGTTTTTCTGTACTTAGGCTACAACCAGTAAGATGCCCTAAGGACAAGAAGCACAAACATCAGGTCTAGGAATGGCCATATTTGGACTTTTATTTTCCTCCTTTTTAAATTGGCGTTTTCTGGCCAGCAAAAGTAAAAAAAAAAAAAAAAAAAAAAAAAAAAAGACCAGGAGGGTGCAAATAATGTCAGAACTTGTTACAGCCATATATGTACATTTTAAGGGTTTGATAAGGTGAGATGCGTCAGCAGCCGGTTCGTTATATGCAGATCTAGGTGAGGATCCATTCTCCTCCATGTTATAGTTCTATCCAGGGTGTGATGAAGTCAGTGTTGTGATCTTCATACATGGGCATGGCCATACACAGTATGGAGTGTGTCACAAGGCTAACTGACTGACATACATAAATGATGCGACACGTTGTACTTGTTGTTGATCTGTAATTTTGTTTTTGGAAACTTGTGAGAAGGGACAATCTGCAAAATGAGTACTTTCTACTTTGTAGTACCCACACACACACACACACACACACACCCACGCACACACGCGCACGATACACCAGGGGACGATGTGTGAAAAGTGTGTGTGAAAAAGTCCCATCTCGGCGTGTCTCTGTTCCGTTATTTACATTCAGCCAATCAGGAGGAGGAGCCACCACCCCACCGTGTGTTGTTCCATTTCCACCGTCCCCAAATATTTACTTTCAACTCTTCAAAAGCCATTTTCATTTTTCACTTCCCCACTATTTGACACATGTGTGTGCTGCAGGGGAAAGAGCACAGTGGTTCACTTCCAAACATAACCTGTGCACGCACACACGCACACACACTTAATTCAATGAAAACTGAGTTAAAGGCATTTCCGTTTTGGAAAAGGGATTTGTGTTTGATAACATTATGTTTAATCTCACAATTTAAACAAACACTTTATATTGACCACTCCACATTTTTAATTTTGGCTACCTTGTCACAGTAACGAATGTCAAAAAATTGGGTTGGGAATGGAAATACAATAACCCCATTAATTTGAAGCGTTGCAATTAATTAATTAAAGTTATGAGTATATGAGTGTATTGATGAGTGAGGTTTTCAAATAATAATTTCCCATCATCCACTGGGGTAAGAAAAGCACTCTGATTGGCTTCTTCTCCCATTGTGTGCTTTGGTATGAAGGGTACGCCTGAACCATGTCCAGTGATGCAAAAATCTATGCATAATAAACATAATTTTATTTCTTAATCATGCTATTGCCGCATCACCACCGGGGCCATTAAAACCCCCCTCGCCGGATCTCCTGTATTTATTGGCAATCAGATATGTGAGATTATTTTATTTTTTTAATCATGTTATTGTGTCTGTAATTAATTAATCAGATAAAGTTCCAGTCCTACAAAGATTATAACAAATTGTACCCCCCATACCCCCCCCCTCCTCTCTCTAAAATATTTCCCTTCTGACTCACTGAGGGATTCATCTGTCCATCTCCGATCTCCCCTTCAAGCCTTCAGGTTTTGATCTTCACACGGCCGAGTCACAAAAGTGTGATGCCAATATGCAAAACATAATGTGCGTGTGAGAACTGTGCAGGAAGGAAGACATGCAAATCAAGTACGAAGTGATATGTTGCAAATGCTCATGTTTTTTGCAGCAGTTCTTTGGCAATGCTGTTTGAAGGATCGACCATCCAAATGGTCAGAGTCACCGAGTTGAAGCAGAAACAGCAAGGAGCTTTTGTTGTTGGTCTTTCTTGACCAAAGGGGAAAATAATACACTGGTCTCATCCTATTACTGCTTTGAATTACACCATCATCGTCACTCCATCTGTAGTTTGGACAGTACTTTGTAGAGCATTGCACAAGATGACAAACTTTGTGCAAAGGACTGTCCTTTCTCCCTCCCTCCCTCCCTCTCCATCCATCCATATGTTTCATTCAGCTGCCAGTTGTCTCTCTCTACAACGGGGTCAGACCTAGGCATGGGCATGGGGGGGCAATGCCCCCCTGAATACCCAGTCTGCCCCCCCAAACACGATTCCATTTAAAACAACCCAAGATATTTCAAATTAAAGTGCTTATATTTAAAATTATTTGAAACACTACTACTGCTACTAACTATACAAGTTTGGCACTACTAAACCAACAGCATTTCATCACTGAAAAACAGAAAACTCTTTGAGTCAGACCTTTAGCTTTATGCATGCTGCGTGTCTGTTGCAACTTTAACTACAACTGATGTTATTATTGATGCTTTACCTGACAAATAAAAGTCCTGTAACCGAAAATGCTATGGGTGCGGCTTCATCGCCCATGGCGCGAAGCGACACGGGCCGCCCCATACCATTTTCTCTTGCCCCTCCAACATCCCCCCCCCCCCCCCCCCAAATGGGACATGTTACATCGGCCCCTGCTCTACAACAGTCAGATACCGACGCACAACCAACGTTGCCCTGAGATACGCAACGAACGAAACCGGATATTACATTTATACGGGAGGTGTAAACACTCCGGGAGGGGAAGGATGGGTTGGCTGGCTTGGCTTTCGACCCCCGTTTCCTTTCTCTCAGCACACGACCTGGCGACTCCGTTAGCGCGGGTCTCGGGTTTCCGACATTGTGTCTGCGTTATATACTCTAGCCAGCGTTGTCCCATACATGCACTGTCTCGGGTTGCACCGCGTGGCTCTAACAAGCTGACATTTCAGCCTGCGCGGGTCCCCCTCCCCGCGGCGCTGACAAGACGCGGGGGCTTTCGCAGCGACTGCTAAATGGCTCTTTAGCGGGACGGAGGATGCAGAGCAGGCTTCACTAAGCTCAGAGCTGATAAGCATCAATGGGGGATCAATAGGCCTCGCGGGGAGCCGATGGTCACATG
>CM076978.1:16212094-16244594 GCA_039105355.1 Benthosema pterotum
AGTTAAATGGAAAGTTTGTTAACCAGATGCAACTCTTTGAGAGCGTAAAAATGAAACCAAATGGACCCTTGCGGGTCCATTTGGTTTCATTTTTACGCTCTCAATATTCATCATGTAAATTAGCCCAAGTCTGCACAGCTACAGAATGTGAAAGATTAATGGTCATTTTGATCTGCATGTTTGACGGGTTTTTTTGTGGACAAAAGCAAAATATATCTTTAGTTTTGGGGTCGGTGGGGCTAAAATGTCATCAAATGGTGGTAATCTGTGGCTCAAATACTGAATAAATAGGTGTCAAAATGGTTGGTCTTATGCTTACTTTTATCTTGAAATTAAATTAATATTATGCAGACTTTAGTTCAGCCTTTAGTCTTGGTCCTCCATCATATTTTATTTATCTCATTTGGCCCCTTGGGAAAAATAATTGCCCACCTCTGGTGGAAAAAGGAAAAAGGATCAGACCAAGTGTTACCAAGAGTTACAAAATGTGTTAATCCTGTACTATTGGTTTGACATTCATTCGAGTGACGATCTACCTGTAGCCGTAAACTAACCATGAACGCAAGCATGTTGCATATTGTTCTCATCTGTGTGTCTCTGCATCCTCTGTTGAACAATCTATGAAACTATATCTACGAAATCTATAAGAACTTATACAACATATGATAGCGGACCCTGCTTCAAGTGTTTCTCTCAGCTAAGTGGTCCCTAAGACCCCTGATTTAGAACAATGTCGTTCACAACTTACCAGTGTCATTCTTGTGGTATTTATGGCATGACTTCATTATAGGTAGAAATTGTAAATGGATTTATTGAGAAATTATCAATGCCTGTAATTTGGGAAGAACTAGCCGACCTACGAGGTGTCAAATTACAGATCTGCACATTTGTAATCGTATATACTGTACAGTATATCCAATGACCATCAATGATGGCGAAAACAATTAATACTTCAGTAGGCTTTCAAAAGTATGGACGCACACGCAGGCACGCGCACACGCACACGCGCACACACACACACACACACACACACACACACACACACACACACACACACACACACACACACACACACACACACACACACACACACACACACACACACACACACACACACACACCAGGCCCGGATGTAACATTTCCCAATTGAGGGGGCAGGCAAAAATGGTATGGGGGCGTCTTCATCATGAAGTCGCACCCATACCATTTTCAGTTACAGGACTTTTATTAGGGAAGTAAGTGTCAATTATAACATCAGTTGTTGTTAAAGTTGCAACAGACACGCAGCATGCATAAAGCTAAAGGTCTGACAAAGAGTTTTCTGTTTTGAATGATGAAATGCTGTTGTTGATTTAGTGGTGCCAGAACTGCAGTTAGTTAGTAGCGTATAGTTTTTCCCAAATCATTTTAAAGTACTTTCATTTAAAATATCTTTGAAGGGTTGCTATGCCTGCAGTTGTGTTTGGTGGGGCAGTCAGGCCATTTATTGCCCCTCCACCCCACCCCACCCCATGTCCATGCCTAGACCCAACCCTGACACACGCACACGCACACACACGCACACACACACACACACACACACACACACACACACACACACACACACACACACACACACACACACACACACACACCATGAGGTATACAGGTGCAGAAAGCAAGGTTATCATGTATCATATCAGGTAGGCTGTGCTGCTGTCGACGTCTTAGATTTCGACTCCAAAGATAAGGAACAAAGAAGAGGAGGCTGGGAGGAGGAAGGCTATAAGCAGGATTATCCAGGAGGTAAACACAAACACTGAGGGAAAGACCATGAGACCTGATTCCTCAGATGCCATTAATCCTCTTATCTCATTGGCCAGGGGTCACAAACTCCCAGCCATCGCTGTAAGGTGGTGGACACGAGCATTTTTAACACCCCCAAGTGTAATTTAACATCTCAGTTTAAGTAATACAGTCTAAAGAAATGGCGTCAGGCCTGACACAATGTAGGCCTACACACCTGTTGTGCATCAATGCCTAATCGACGCGTACAGGAACAATCAGCCTTACACACACACGTGAGTATACACGCACACACACGCGCACAAAACTCATGGTTTGTTGTTTATCTGTGTGCTTTGACTGAAGCGCAGTAAGACTAAAAGCCATGGCAAGCAGGCGAATGTTTTAAAACAACAAGTCCCAAGAGGCCATTAGAACAGCTAAGGGTGTATTTAAGCATGACAGAGCTCAGCTATTCTTTCATGACTCGGGTCACTATGTGCAGCTGAGCCTACAGGTCTGAAGTGGTGAAGAAATGTCCGACTCCAAACATATCCAAACAACATACATACAAACAACATGGTGGGACCCAATATGACACAGCAGTGACCCCGAATCTCACTTATAAGTCTGAATACCTGAAGGGGAAGAAAAAACCCAATGAGAAACAATTCTAACTTCCTCAACAACACATACACATAGAAAGGTGCAAGAACCGAGATTAAAAATAAAATAACCACTCAACCTCCTGCAGAACAAGGCGTACAAAACATAGAGGAATGTTTCTTGCATTCGAACACCCACCACCTCCACCACCCCCGCGCCGCCTATCACCTCCACCGCACATATCCCTGACCTTAACACAGAGAAACACTTGTCCGTTTGGAAGGCCAAGGTAAATAAACTGAGCTATGCACCTCAAACCAGAGGAGAGCAGACACAGAGAGTGCAGGAGTGAGCGATCACATAAACTAACCAGACGGTGCGAGTGTGTGTGTGTTGGGGGGAGAGAGAGAGACAGAGACAGAGAGAGAGAGAGAGAGAACAATGGGGCAAAGGTTCCAGTCACGGAAGGCTCGGCAGGGAGGAAGAGGTGGCGGCGGTCAGGTCAGGTCGACTGTGTTATCATAACAGCGGCTAACGAATGCAGCGCCGCCTCAGCGATGTGGGAAACTCTACTCAGATGTGAGTGCTAGCATGAAGGCACGGCGCGGCTCAGGGCTCCTCGCGGCTCAGATCTCTGCAGTGACTCCTGCGGCAGACTAGAGAGCAGCTTTACTTTGCCAGGCATACCGCCGCACTGTGATCAAAGCCTGCGGCTCACTCAAGTGCCTTTTGTATTTGTTACAAGCGAGTGCCTCGGCGCTCCTGTGTTGTAGTGAAATTTAAGCTATTCAGACAATCCCCCCCACCAGCCCCCAAAAAGAATTAGAAAGAGTCTAATCACGTGGATCACGGACTTGCCGCAGGTAGTGTGTGTGACTTTGTTTTAACTTAAAGGTAAAAATAATGATGTCAGAGTAATGACTGGATGTATTTCTGTGGCCTCCTGGTGGTAGTGGGCAGGAGAACATTTGCATGGGTAGGTAGGTCCAGCGGTTTGGGATATTGGCTCCAGAAAGGCACACTCAAACACACATCGTCTTACAATTCTCAATTTTAGCAGACATAAACCAACCAGAGCGATTTACAGTAAGAAATGACAGCAAAAGGAGTCATAGAATTAGTCATCTTGGATGACAGATAAACCAAGAACATATCAATCTAAACAGTAGCAATCAATCAATAATCTGAACATTTGAAACTATACAGTATACACAGCTCCACATGCTCCAAACTCCCCAAACTATTTTCCCTTCAGCCCTCTAAACTATGGAATGTACTTCCCATTGTAATCAGAAGTGCAGACTTACTCCCTATTAGTCTGAAAACCTCTTCAGGCGCCAACTCAGCCCATAGCACTTGCAGTACCAACCTAGGTATCCTAGATAGCATGTATTTTCATGTACATTTAGATTGTCTATTGTCATGTTCTTAGCTTATGTTTGATACACATTAACTACTTTGTATGCATACGATGCATTACCATGTTTTACAGCATATGCTAAATGCCTAAATTATAAAGTGCAAATTCACATGAAGTTATACAGTATGTATATGTATGACGTATTGCCCTTCTTTTTTCTTTTGTTTATGATTAATGTAAGTCGCTTTGGATTAAGACAATTTAAATTGCAAATTGTATAGGATGGCATGTCTACAAATGAGCTGGCAACATACTATAATGTTTGCAATTGCATGCCTGCAAGGTTGTCACTACAACTTATAGATGGCTTGACTCTTTTGAGAATGAAATAAAAAAGGGGAATTCCACCCATGTTTTTTTCCTGTGAGTGTATACATTTGTACACTCACAGGTTCCATTTGTACAGCTCTAAGACTCAACTTGATGTCATGAAGTTGTGTTTCACCATGTTAATGATTTTTTCAGACCTCCATTTCTAGGAAACACAGAATGGGTATGTTAATGACACAGTAAAATATTGAAAATCGGTGGACATTCAGTTTCAAGGCCGCCAAAGTCTGCAGGTATATATGTGTCCAATACAACCTTGGCTACATAGACATTTGACTTTGCCCACTACTCCTCAACAAAGTTTAGCCTGCGCATATAGCTCATTTCTCAAACGTCAGCTAATCTGGGGGAAGAAAAGGCACAAAAAACAATGATAAGGGCATAACATCAGCCTTTATTGAAAAGTAGTATGACCCCCTGCTAAAGCTAATCCATGGACCTGATGCTAACGCACGTCTCCCAGCTATCATTCACCATAGCACAGAGGTTCCATCAATAACAGACCTACTACTCCGATACTCTGCCACTAATAATTAATGAACACTTCACACCACATGCACTTAAATGGATGCACACCGCAGGTTTTAACAACCGTGATGGATTAGCACCAACGATTTGTCACCACGTGTGCGGTTTGTTTAATTAGTCGGAGCAGGTTACACCCATGTTGTTATTTATGGCATGGCTCTGAGACATCGTATAGCTGGTTAGTCTGCATGTGTGATCGTGTGAGGAGGAGTTCACACGAGTCAAGTGCAGATAATAAAACCTAGCTGCTGATGTGATGCGAGAGAAATGAGTCTGTGTTTGCATATGTAGTATACGTGAGTGTACTACGTATGCCGTAATGCCATAATCCACTGTAAATGTGACAGCCACATTAACAATCAAGTGAATGTGGTTCATGATAAACGTGCCTGAGTGTGTGTGTGTGTGTGTGTGTGTGCGTGCGTGTGTGTGTGAGTGTGCACGTGACACACACATGCGTGTGGCTATAAGGGGTGTTCAATAACAGTCATTTTTTATTTAACAATTTGATGAAACATCTAAAAGCTCAAATTGAGTTTGTTGGTCTCTTCCAGACAGCAACGACATACAGTATATCAGGGGTGGCCAACCCGTGGCTCGCGAGCCACATGTGGCTCTTCAGCTGGTTACATGCGGCTCTTAAGGGGCTTCCACATGAAACCGTGAAAAATGCTCGGCCTGGCGCAGTCATTTATTCCATATACAGTGGTGCCCAACACTCGACCACGGCCTGATTCCTCGTATTTTTTGTGCAAAAATATGTTTTTTGACTTGTCATATACTTTTTTGGATTGTAAACCCTGTACATGTCTATATGTTTTAATAGTGCACCTGCACACAAATGCACGTGTCTTATGGCAGGAGAGGAAAAATTGACCGTGACGACCGAAGCAGCGGTTTTATAACCGTCGTGACCGTTTGTTGTGGCTCTTTGCAGTAACACAGTGAAAAATGTGGCTATTAGTCTCTGACCGGTTGGCCACCCCATACAGTATATGCACAGGTCAGGATGAAATAAATAGGATCAGCTCAGGTGTGTTTGGAAGCCAAAGAGTATAGATTAGTCTTAAGCAGTGTTGGGCAGTAACTAATTTTAGATTACATATTACTGTAATATTATTACTTTTGCTCCAAAAAGTAAAGTAACGAGATTACTCTGCAAAAATGGGTAATAAGTAACGCATTACTTTGCAAGTAACGCCAAGTTACTTGTTTAAAATGAGTTTGTTGTTGTATGCAAAAATAGAACAGATTTACAAGCTATCGACAGGTACTGTAACAACAGAGATGTGCACTAGATTGAGATCCAGTCCACACGCTGCATCCTGCGCACAGTTATGTACACTACAAATCGCTTGCTGCTTTATTTTGTATTGTATCGTGAAAAAGTTTAAAAAGTCAAAGAGGCAAAGAGGCTATTATTCCAATAAATTGGATTCAGTTCTAAAAAGAGCTTGCTAAACAGATTAGGTTGTACATCTCTATTTTTTCAAATGTAGGAGTTGAGAAGTTGGGAAAGTAATAATGTAATAATATGTAATATATTACTCTTCGATTCCAGTAATAAGTAAAGTAATGATATTACTTTGTCTAAGGGGTAACGAGTAAAGTAAAGAAGTTACTTTCCTAAGTAATATTGACCAACACTGGTCTTAAGTGAAGACATATGGACTGTGATCTAATGTGGAGGGGCAGGCTGTGCTCTGGAGAGGGTATTGCACAATTTGTAGGCATGGAAGGAGCTGTGTGTGTGTGGGGGGGGGGGGGGGCACTCGGAGCTAGTGCATCAACCACATAATCACAGCATTCAATTCCGTCTGGAGACCTGCGATATAGTGCATGTCCTCTCTCTCTCTCCCTCTCTCTCCCTCTCCCTCTCTCCCTCTCTCTCTCTCTCTCTCTCTGACAGCAGAGAGTGGTATGTTGGCAAGATGCTCGTTGTGCATGATCAGACATGAGAGAGCGAGCTCAGAGCTGCTCTGACAGGATTAGAGAGCAGGAGGAGAGGTCAGGGGTCGCGGCGTAGGCCTGGACACTTAGAGGACACTGGAGGACGAGTGCGAGTGTGCATGCGTACATGCATGCGCATGTGTGTATACAGTATACGTATATATTTGTGTGCATCCGTTTTTCAGTATGGGTTTAACCACTTTTCTCTCTGTATGTGTATGTGTGTGTGTGTGTGTGTGTGTGTGTGTGTGTGTGTGTGTGTGTGTGTGTGTGTGTGTGTGTGTGTGTGTGTGCGCGCGCATTACATGGATGCATGCATACCAAAGTACAAAAAACACACACACACACACACACACACACACACACACACACACACACACACACACACACACACACACACACACACACACACACGGTAGATAACGTTTTTGGTCTATCAGACTAAAGTGTAATTTCCTTCCTGTTTAGAGCTGTGACTAATGTCTCTCTGAACTCTCTCCAGGATCTTGATGGACCCCATTATGTTCTAACCTCATAAACCACATCCAATCCATTCACACACGCATCACCATACACATGTACTGTATAGAGTTTTAAGCACATCGACATTTTAGAATGGCAAGGAAAATTGTACTGTATTTCTCACATTCTATACTGTACTTGTGGGGGGTATTTGGCTCTCACAAGAAATACAAGAACACCGCACATGCACGCACACGCTCATACACACACACACGTGTGCGCACAGTGATGACTGCAGTGTTCAGAGATGGATGATTGATTGATTAGGCCTATTTTTTATTTTGTGTTAACTATGTAGTTAAGTTAAAAATTAGCAACCCAACCAGTTGGATGAAATTAACTACTACAGTGTTGGTCCAATATTGAACAGGTGGTATAATAAAAAAAAAACACGGGTTGCATTATTTTCTATGAAGCTTTTTAGTGTGATGGGTCATTAGAATGCTCTGTTTTCAATAGGTTTCATCAGGCTTCTTAAAGGATGCAGGCAAAGTTAAAGGGGGAAAAAGGGCTATTACACTTGATATTTTTAGTGAAAACTGAAATGTCTAATAAAGGACAGGTAAAAACTCAAAAAATCTGAAAAATGTAACTTCATGGTGGAACCGCTTTAAATTGTCCTCGAGTACAGTACTTGGGTAAATGCACTCAGTTACTGTCCAAGAGGAAAGCAATTAGAGAGCCGAAATGTGACAGAGAAGAGAGGAGAGAGAAGGAGAGAGCAGATGAGGAGTCAGATTAAATGTTCCACTTCTCCCTGTAATAGGATGTTCCGCTGCAGTCCATCTCTACTTTCACCCTCTTCCCTCCTTCCCTTTCCTTCCCTCTCTCTCCGATCCATTCTAAATCTAATTTGCATGTTTTAATGGGAATCAGGAAGTGATTTGGGGGTTTGTGGGTGAAAGCCATGATCCTGCCGTTGTCATGAAACGCTCACTGTGCTCAGATCAGCTGTAAGTCCCCCCAAAACCACACCTTCCACTGCTTCTTTTGCTGGCTCCAGATCAGCCGCAAGCCCTAAACCACAGAGTTTGAGGAGCAGAACATATTTACCATTTTAGCATATTGTACAAGATAAATATGATCTATTCATCGCTCCCTCCCTCTCTCTCTCTCTCTCTCTTCCCTAGTAATGTGATCTGGGGCATATCATATCAGTCTCTCCACAGTGGAACATGGTTTATTCGCCTGGATTCAGTTGGATTTATTCAGCAAGGACGGCCAATAAATCCGTCCAACCCCATACCCCACCCACTCAATCCTCTTTACTTCCTCCATCTCTCTCTCTCTCTCAGACTCTCTCTCTGCCCTTCATCCCTCCATCTTTCTAGCTGTGGCCCTTTGATATGAGCCACCATCAGACCTGTCTGCCAATGACCGAGAGAGATAAGAGTTGAGAGGCATTTTGGTCTTGCTATTCTGTCACCTCGTTTTTTAACCCTATGCACAACATAACTTCACCACAGAATAGAGGGAAGGGATATACAGTATATACTGTAGGCCTACATACAGATTTGGGATCAGTTTCAGGGTGATTGAGTGAAAAAAAATCCAGAAGAAAATAACACCCATGTGAAGTGAGCAGTGTCTTTTGATGTATGATGGTTATGTAATGACCGTGGCTTCCCGTGGATCTCTGATGTTAGGCCGATGGCATGTGACATATTGATGGTGTCAGTCTTTGGAAATTTGGAGGGACCGTGGATCTCTCAAAAGACATAACACACAGACAGATACACACAGACAGAAGAACTTCACACCATAAAACAGCGACATACGTGCGGAAAAGCTGGAAGAGTCTAAAAGTGACAAGTAAATATAAGTAAGATGCTGCATATAGGAATATGGGAAGCGATCGCTGTTCGCTTCCTATATACACACTCCAAGTATGGAGTGTGATCATGATGCACGCAAGAGTGTGATCATGATACATACACGCACAGGCAGACATTTCTGCCCGGCTTACAGTAATCTCGCTCCCTGCGTCCGTAAAACAGATACAGATACCAGCAGAGAGAAAAAGAAATAAATGTGCACAAAATTAAAAGGAGGAAAAATAAAGCGAAAGTGTGAACGTGTTAAAGGAGAGGTTGAGGGAAAGAAATAGGAGGAGAGAGAGAGAGAGAGAGAGAGAGAGAGAGAGAGAGAGAGAGAGAGAGAGAGAGAGAGAGAGAGAGGCAGAGAAAGGAATTAAGGTGGCGATGGATGGCCAGGGCCCCTCTACTTCCTGGTCCAGGTGATACTAATTGTTTCCATCTGTCTTCCTTTAGCGCCGTCGCTAAGCACATTAGCTAGCACCGTGGGGCTACGGCACGGCCAATCACTGGCTCCACAGACAGATAGATAAATAAACACATGAACACACTCCTGTGTATTGGAATATAACTCTTTCACTAATCATTTTTTCGTTCCTACAGCCGCTGGCACTCTGCCTCTGGGCCCTGCATGGAGATGTGACTTGTGTGTAGAGAGAGAGTGTGTGCCCTGTAATATATGCATTTTAGGGAAAAGGAAACGAATGTCCTACTTTTACTTTAACCTGCTCATTTTTTCTGCCTCCTCCTTATCATCTAAACATGTCAGATGCTAACAAATCCCTTCAGCAAAAAAAAATCAAACAAGTACTATTTTTATTCAATTTTATTCTATCATACCATTGAACAAGGTCTTTATTGTCATTTGCTCCTAATACTATGGATCTCTCCACTCAAGCATCTCCTTGTCTATTTTTCCGTGCACATACAAACATCTGTAAGCCATGACTTGGAGTTGATGATGGTGATCAAATTTACATAAAGATGACCCTAACTAATAGTGTTATTAGTTAAAGGGCAATTCCAGCTATAAGGATTTGTTACCTTTATTTGCAGGCGATTAATATCCAAAAAAGTGGTCCAGTAGTTGTTATTTTGTGGAAAGAAAATGCCTTACTGGCCACAAGCTTAGAATGCATCACTCCAAAATGCTATATTTTTTTCTATACCGTTCCATTTAGTAACACAAAATAACAACTGGTCCACTTCTTTGGATATTAATCACCTGCAAATAAAGGCAAGGAAAGCTTTCCATTAACTTTCCACTTAGTCAATGTGTTTCTCATACTGTATTTGATGTGTCAACTTGCCAGCAAGTCGCCAGCAAGTTAGCAATATCTAAACTTGTGAAATTAGACAACCATACAGTATGTTGGGTCACTATAGGTGCAACAGTTAAATGGAAGAATCTCTTGCAATCACTTTTTGCATCACTTTTAAGCATTGAAGACATTGATGAAACTGTAAGGACTGACCGCACCTTAACCCACTCTGTCCACCATGCATGACTCAATATCTCAGCCTGTGCCTGGCCATAGAGTTGTGTAAAAACTAAAGAGGACGGATAGACACGTATACATTTCAATGAAGGTTCTTCACCCAGTGTATGCTCCCTGCAGACATTTCTTCCACATATAATCTAAAATGCACTCGATACTTCTGTTCTGAGCATCAAGCATGCACAGAACACTGTATTTTCAGACGATAGAAGCATGGCAGTATTGACGTTTGGCCACTATATACAGTAACAGTAGTAGTTCAGTCTTGCTTCCTGGAGGCTTGTGTGTTCCAATCACGCACCACTCCATCCACCAGGCTGACTTCCCATCATGCACCGGGGCCCTTCCCCACAGTAACTCATTAACTCTCATTAATGCTTCATTGAAGCACCTGGCATTTACAAAGATTAATGTATAGCTAATCACACACAAGCTAGCACTCACACAGGCACGCACACACACACAAACCCACACAAAAGAACGGTGAATAATGTATCACCACCCTCACAGTACACTAGTTGCTGCTGTTGCATGTTTATGCGTGTGTGCGTGCATGCATGCTTGCGTGTGTGGAGTGTGTGTGCGCGTTTGTGTGCAGGGGGGGATTAAGTTATTGCCGAGGAGGAAGGAGAACATTAGATTTACAGCAGTGGAAATTAAATTAGTTTTAACGACTCAGCAGTCAGTAGTGTGTTAATGCAGTAAACTCATGAACATACACACTTAATTCATCTCTGAAAGCATACAAATGGAACGTAATCAAGTGGACGTGCTTACATTTAGAATATTCTCAGAGTCACAATTAAAACTGAGGATTTGTCAGTGTAGATATCACGCGGGTTGTTATTCTTGTTTTTGGTTAAATTTGTGTCCATGTGGAACCATTGTTAGTTGTAAACTCATTCACAACTCGGCCAGATTCACGATAACAATTATTAAAGTTAACCAACTGAACCCTGTGGTGTTACCCAAAGGTTTTAGCCTACGACACAGAAGAGAAATTAAACATTTGTCCAGACCCAAATTAGTTAAAATAGCACACCCACAGCTATTTTCACTACTTCTCAAACATCTTAATTTATAGATTTATCATTTATTTATATGGAATACAAATACGTAATATAAATGGGAGTGTTTTAAGTTAAATATTAATGACGGGGATGGAGTGTGTGTGTGTGTGTGTGTGTGTGTGTGTGTGTGTTGTGTGTGTGTGTGTGTGTGTGTGTGTGTGTGTGTGTGTGTGTGTGTGTGCGTGCGTGCATGCACGCGTGTGCGTGTCCGGGCAATAATTGAGTTAACGTTTCCCTGGACCAGGAGTGTGATGCTAATCATTATTGCTAGCTGGAATATTGCTTGAAATTCATGTTATTGTTTTCATTTTGTGTATTGACATGACCAGACACAGAGACAATCAGTGACATGATTGATGGATAGATTGATGTGTTCATAATGCCTGTCTCCCTTTCAGCTTTTCTATTCTCCTACTCCTACATTATCTGTTCCCTCGGATAATCCTTTATGCCTCACGTACAGTATCACAGGTCCAATACAGCTAAGCATAACCACAGGACCGATGCCCAACCCTAGCCCTCACGCTAACCATACCGGTAACCTCCCACAGGTTTGACATAACCGGCGGTCCTATGATATGTCGGACAGAACCCTCATCTTTCCAAGTCTGCAACACTGACTTCCCTCCTCTACATTATTAACAAAGGACAAAGAAATTAAAGCAAACTTTCCAGTCCCCCCTTCTAAAAAAAAACCTTGAATGGAGAGAAATGAAAGAGAAAAAGCAGCACATTGTTCAGTTAATAAATCCTCAGATGAATTTCTGCAAACTGAACCCAGATGTGGAAATAGGTTAAACATCAGTAACGATGTCAATTGCGCAAAAGAAAAAGCACAAATAAGGCGTCGGGCCAGCGAGGCCGTCTCACGGTGATGATGTCATCGTCCCAGGCTGTAGTTTTGGCAGAGTCTGGGCTAGATTAACCGAAAATGATGAATACACCAGTCACACAGTCACACCGAGCCCATTCACTTTGTTTGGCCTGGACTGTAATTTTTGCGTGTGCGTGCGCATGCTTGCTTGCATGGGAGAGAGAGAGAGAGAGAGAGAGAGAGAGAGAGAGACATGGACAGTTGTAAAGAATGTCTCTCCCCACAGTGTTTCAGAGCCTAATTCATGCTCTGTTGCCCCACAGTGTCATGCACTGGAAACAGCCGAGCTAAGCCCACAACGCGACGCATGTGTGACGCAGTGTGGGCTTGTAGGTCGGCTGTTTTTTCGCCGGCGCACCAAGTTTTTTTCGCCAGCGCATCGAGTACGAATCGGCCTTTAGACTCTAGAGGACCTAAAGATTGTGTGCGGTCGTGGGTGCGTTTGATTTGCGTAGGACGGCCGGTATGTGTCACAGGATAGGGACAGAGGAGTGGGAGTCATTGTTACCTCCAGATGTTTCTCTGTGTGTGAGCCACCCAGAGAAAAAGAGGTAGAGAAAGAGAGGTAGAGAGAGAGTTGAGAGCCCTAAACCCACTTCAGGCCTTAAATCCAGGCTGTAAATTTGTTGCATGCCTGGCCTCCATTTGCACCTGAATGGACCCAGGCGGTTTGGACTATGTGTGTATATGTGCATGCATGGGTACACACACACACACACACACACACACACACACACACACACACACACACACACACACACACACACACACACACACACACTTTAATATTGCCACCGTGGAAGCTGTATATCATGATTCGTGTATACATCTGCACACAGGCGTGTAGTGTACAGAGGAGCAAGTACTGTGTGTGTGCGTGCGCGTGTGTGTGCGTGCGTGTGTGCGCACGTGCGTGCGTGCGTGCGTGCGTGTGTGTGCGTGCGTGTGTGCGCATGTGTGTGTGTGTGTGTGTGTGTGTGTGTGTGTGTGTGTGTGTGTGCGTGCGTGGGTGGGGGGGTTGTTTGTACTAGGCCTCAACACTCATTGACACATCAGTGTTAGGGTTGAGACCCTTTTAAATGTTAATGGTACAAATTGCCCCTAAATGCGATGACCACAGTAAACACCATTCTACTGGCATGAGAACACACAACATACTGTAATGATCATTGACTATAGAAAGCCCCACTACTCTGGATGACAGTGGGGTGGAGTTATTGCACGTTGCCTGTTGGAGGTGTGGGCGGGGCCACCAACCAGCAGCACCGGGGAAGTATATAGACTAACTAGAGCAGGGGTGGCCAACCTGTCAGAGACTAAGAGCCACATTTTTTACTGTGTTATGGCAAATGCACGCGCCTACACACACGCACAGTAACTAACTTCACAACATCTTGACTACTTGTTTATGTCCACATAAGCCGAAGTAGACTTACAAAGGACAAACACTGGCAGTGCGGTCATAGTCAGAACAGTCATTCACAAGTTGCATAGGCAGACAGACAGGCAGGCAGGCAGGCAGATAGACAGACAGGCAGACAGACAGGCAGACAGACAGAGGCAGACAGGCAGGCAGGCAGAGACAGACAGGCAGGCAGGCAGGCAGGCAGGCAGACAAACAAAACTGCCTTATGAAAATGAACCACAGAGAAAAGTACACACACACACACACACACACACACACACACACACACACACACACACACACACACTGAACGGGCTAGCCTTGCTAGCCTCGATTATACCACATGCTGCGCTAAATAAGTTTAGCCATGCCAGGCTAAATGAATGGCAGGGGAACGACCGACAATGGTGGCGCGCCGCGCACCGCTCCATTCGCCACTAACACTCGAACGGTACAGCGGCGCCGCGCGCCACGCACCGCTCCATTCACCACCAACACTAAACGGTACAACGGCGGCGCAGGTGCACAGTCCCATTCCATCCCGACCACCACCACGAAATAGCGCACGCACCGCTATAAAGAACAGCGGGCGCACCGTTCCGACAAACTTCTCTTTTTTTTCTCCTCCCCTACTCATCCTCAGCCGCGGTGGAATGTTTAGGCAGCACTGTAGGGAATGAATAGCTGCGCCAGGCCGAGCGTTTTTGAGGCTTGTCGTGGAAGCCCTGCCGCGAGCCGCACAAAGCCGGTCAAAGAGCCGCGTGCGGCTCGAGAGCCGCGCGTTGGCCACCGCCGAACTAGAGGCTACAGACAAACATTTGTCTCACTGGAGGTGCTGGTAGCACACACATCACCCCGAGCCAAAACACAGAGGCATTATTGTAAAAAAAAAAATAAAAAATAAAAAATAAAAAACATCACTCATCATTCAACAGGTCTTGCCTCATTAACCTGTGACCAAATAAACTGAATAAACTGCCTTATCTGTGAAACATCAGGCTCTAACCGGCAGACAGACATTTCACTGTCACTGACTATAATCACTGACTCAACAGCGATTGCACAAGCAGGTTCAACAACAAGAGCAAAATCCAATCAAACCTACCAAACCATTTTGTTTTTAAAATAAAGGTAGCTCGATCTCCACTGCACCAGAATGCCGATGAATACACTGTTGCTTTGGGTTGTTAGTTTTAGAGAAGAAACCAAACGCTTTTGGTGTTGGTGAAGAGGCAGGAGAGAGCTCTCTGGTTGGCCCTTTCTAAAATGCAGTATATTTATTTTGCCTGAACCCAGCACATATCCAAGGTATATAGCCTATGGGTCTTACCACTGCTCAAAATGGGTATCTCAGGGCGTCGTTGGGATACAGAATGGAGAGCCTCAGTCCAACATCGTGTGGATTGGATGGGGAAAGGACGAAAGGCGGCTCTCTCTGCAGACCAAGAAGAAAAAATAATACATTTTAACATCTTATTTTTATATCGGTATATTTATTTTGCCTGAATACAGCACATCCACGGCATACATTACCACAGCTCAAAATGCACAAAGTGTGGGACTGTATTTGCACACAGGTGGGTGTGTGCATGGCTGTTCATTCTAACACCAGCTGAAAATGATGGTGATGATTATGATGATTAAACGTTTCATAATGCATGTTTGAGGTGATGAATATTAACCTGATTATCAGACAGTCAGAGTGTAGCCATGTTTATGGGTTGGTTCCAGGCTAGGTGAGTATACCCATACCGTGGATTCCAGTTTTTTCCTAATCATTCAGCTATTTATTATAGTATTATTGATCATTCACTGAAACAAAATGATATTGCACTACCACTTCCGGGCATGCAGTATTTACTGTTTTAATTAACATTAAATATCGATGATGTGATACACAAAAACATTGAAACAAATAACCTAAGCACGCGTCAGTGCAGTAGTTATCATTTATCATTATCAAACTAGACTAGAGCCTACTTGGAAGGTTGCAAATCGTAAATGCGTGCCCCACCCAGCTATTACTGTATGTCCGTGTCCCTTTCATCTCCATATATGGAGTTCTTTGTCAAAAATCCGTGCCAATGTAAGAATTACTGTACATTCTCACACACACACACACACACACACACACACACACACACACACACACACACAGTTAAGGACGCACTAAGCACGCACGTCACGCACACACACCACACAGCTGCAACCAACATATATTTCTGAAGTGACTGTGGGGAGTAGTCATTATGTTTGAATGCATTCATGAGTATTCATTTACTTACTTAAAAATGCTATGATTCAATGATTTACTGTAATTGATTAATGTGGTTCATGAATTCTTAACAAACTTTCAGAGGAAAGTTTATTGGTTTGATCATTTGTTTGTCAGCTGTATGGCCTCTGCAGCACTGGCACTCTCAGTGTAATCCTCTACTGCCGAAACAGAGCAGGACTCATCCATTGGCTTAAAGTGTAAGTAACCTGTTTTGCACTACTTTTCCCAATCAAATTGTGTCATAATTACAAACACATTTGCCAATACAACATTACTTGGTGTGTATTTGCTCTGGGGGCTATCAGAAGAAAGGTGGTCCAACCCCCGAAGCACTGGCCAATCACGCCGGAAAGTTACGAGTTGATATGGCGCGTCATTAGGAGAACATCTCATCGGGTTCCCATTGACTTGCATAGACTTGCATAGAAGAGTGGCCGTGGGAATTACCATATTAAACACTCTCGTAAGGGAGTACATACATAACTCTGTTAACGATCGTGGCCGGGGATAGTGCGGCCACCACACGTTGTTTTTACTCAGACAGTCTCTCAGACCGTTTTTGCAAAATCCACGTTGAAACAGAGATAGCGTATGTGGCTATGGTTGTGTACACTGCAGTTGCGAGGGGCGTGCCTTCACTGTTGCCAACTTCCAAAATCCAAAATGCACTAGTGTCACTTCCAAAATGCACTAGAATGCGCTAGATGCTTGCCTCGAAGCGAATATATTAACATACAGATCAAAATGACCATTAATATTGTATAATCTCTAGTTGTGTAGACTTGGGCTAACACACATGATGAATATTTTAACTCTTGAGAGTGTAAAAATGAAACCAAATGGACCCGCAAGGGTCCATTTGGTTTCATTTTTACGCTCTCAAATAGTTACATCTGTTTAACAAAACTGTCCATCATTTAGCCTGGGGACCACTGGTTGAAAACCACTGTCATAGGAGGAGAAATTGTGAAAAATGAGGGTTTTATGATATCTCTGGCGCCTGTCAATCAATTTCACCCCAACTCTCCAGCAAAAAAGCACCAGATTTTCCGCCAGGAGTTTTTTTTTACTAATTTGGGCGCTAGGGGGGTCTGAAAAAGCGCTAAATATAGCGACAAATGCGCCAAGTTGGCAACACTGCGTGCCTTCACTCCAGCTGACTAGTGGCTCAGAGCCATCTAGTACAAGACTTGCGACATTGCGGAGTCGGAAACTGAGCGCTCGAGCTGCTGAATGGGAACAAACTGGAGTTCTTGACCATGCCAAAGTTTAGTTGTTTTCTGCCGCTGGAATGCGAGGGGACTCGGTGGATGGATTATGGACATTACGTTAGCAGCAACTGTGCTTTATGCTGGGATAGAACCATGACGATAACATTAAAAACAGGAGGAGGATTTGTGAAGGAGAGAGTAATCTTGGTAAACATGCTCGTAAATCAGGGGTTTTCAACCGATGGTCCGGGGACCACCAGTGGTCCCTGAAAGAGTTCCAGGTGGTCCCCAGCTAAGTTGGTCAACCAAATGTAGCTATTGAGATCGTAACCCTCAAGAGTTAAAATATTTATCATCTGAATTAGCCCAAGTGTACACAACTGGAATGGATGGACAAAAGCAAAAGAAATCTTTAGTTTTGGGGTCTGTGGGGCTAAATGTCCTCAAACGGTGGTCCGTGGCTCAAATGCAGAATAAATAGTGGGCCTGGTATCAAAAAGGTTGAAAACTACTGTCGTAAATAACCGAACGAGCCAGCGGACCACCGCTGCGTCTACCCACTGATACTGATCCTCTCGGAGATCAGCAGCAGCTTCGCCTTTACAATCTCTTTCACAATCTCATGTCCGGGCAGTAGCACACTGCGTAAAAACATCCACGCTCAGTATGCCAGATTATAGGCAGAGTCGCGCACTCCGGTGCACCCCACCCCCCACCGATTACGCATCTCTTTGGCATTTTCCAAAAGTTGTAGACGACCGAAAACTTGTTCCAAGAACTGAGCGCTATAAATAGTCTCGACTCCACGCTGATTCTGTCTATACTCAATAAGAACATCTGCGTTGCTGGGGAGATACCGTGCTGACGAGGAGAAGGGCGTGTCCATCGGAGTTAGCATTGCAACAAGAAGAAAAGACATTCTCCTATTGACGTCACACACCCGCGACATCAACAGATTCAGAACTACATTTCCCAAAGTGGCAGATGTAGTAATTTTATTTTGATAAACCTCAAATGTGAGATGTGTACAGCCCCATCAGGCATTTTAAATATATCATTGGGATACTTAGGCTATTTTTGAGGGACATGTGTCAACAGTTTTGAGAGTTTTTTGCAGGTTACCTACACTGGCTTAAGTAGGGGTGGAAGGTGCCAAGTGCTGGGGGAAACATAGGGGTGCTTCACAACATAAATGAGAAATGTCGGTTTAATATCCAATAGAATGAGTGTAGAACTGTAGATCAAAGGAGTGTTTAATTTAATGTGAAACATCTATTGCTTGTGATTCATACATATTCAGTTGGTACATGTGAGCTTGTTGGTTTGAGCTAATTGAAACCCCTTCTGTGGTAGGATCCACTCCTATAAAAGGAAACTGCAGAGAGGGTTGGTCAGTTATGCTCTATCAGGTAACAGGCAAACAGCTGCCAGGCCCTTGTGAAGTTTTGTTTGTTTCCTTTATCCTAATTTCCCCTTTAAAGGAGGAATAATATGGATTCTTAAATTGTTTTCAATACTTAGTATCATATTGTATATGCCCCTCAGGCTTATTTCTAATGGTTTGAGCATCAAACACCACTGATATAACCAGTAGTTTCTTTCTGGAAAATCTAGCTGTAGTACCACACACTGTCCTGAGGTGGTGGGGGCACTGATATGCAGGATATTTTATAGTAGAGTCATTATAATACTGACATTCGATAAAAGCAGGGTTGTTTAAATGTGTATGTCAACTTGGAAAATCAACAATTGTGGACATGATAAACAAAGTGGAAATACAAATTTGGAACTGAAGACTGTTGCTGTTTGGAATATCTGTTTACTGTCTCACCCTGCACTATCTAGAGAAATAAAACCCTTTAAAGACATCACTGACTTTTCTAAGGAACATCAACCAATCCACCAACCTTACTCTATATCGAGACGTAGTGGTGATCACACACACTTGGCTGCGTGCACACTCGCACAGTGTTCTGTGTTATGGAGATGACTGCACCATAACCACAAACGTCCCTCTTCCTGCAAAAGCAACAGTCAGAAATTTAATCCGACATAGCATGCAGGGTTACTGTGACAGTACATCTTAAGCACCGCCGGCCAGCCCACTGCTAAACAATCTGTCCCCTGAAGAGCCCCCAGAGAACACAGGCGGATCAGCGGTCATCTCAGGGCGTTGTTGGGATACAGAATGGAACCTCAGTCCAACATCGTGTGGATTGGACGGGGAATGAGGGGCGGATCGAATGCATGGGCATGGGTGGGCAATGCCCCCCTAAATGCCCACTCTGCCCCACCAAACACGATGGCATGCAAAACAACCCAAGATACCCAACCCAAGACCCCCATACCATTTTCTCTTGCCCCCCCAATTGGGAATTGTTACATCCACCCCTGCCAAGAAGAAGAAAAGAATGCATTTTAACATCTTGTTTTCTCCTCCTCCCTCTTTGCTTTTCTATGAGTGTCGTCTGTTTTCGAAAGATGAGTCCTAATGAGGGGTTTGAGCGTTATTGGATGACAGAGAGATATGTTTGACCCAGTTTTAGGGAGAGGGAGAGGGTTAGGGGGGTTGTTTTCCTTAAACACTAACATCTGAGCATCGAGAAAATGGCCGTCAGCATTTTGAGGCCTTTGGAGGCTCTGAAGATGGCGCGACCTTTTGAGATTTTTTTCTGTGAAGTATGAGCCAGTTTTTATTATGGACGGCGTACACCACACACATACGCACGCACACACACACACAAAACACACACACCACACACATACGCACGCACACACACACACAAAACACACACACTTTGGGACACCAATGGTCACAGAAGGCTGAACACAGACAAGGTCCTTAATTAATGTTTACAAACTTTAAATACTGTGTTTGCCGCCCGCATGGCGAGGCACAGCCGCCGCGATCTCGCCAGCCAGGCGCTTTCTGGGGACGTGTGGGGAATCCCGAACGTTCCCCAAATATCAGCCCATTCACATCCAGCGGAGGGAATCGTCGGGTACGTAAACATTGCGACGGTCGGTGGGAGCAGTGTTCCAGTGGCTGCAGATCTGCTGGCCTGGAAACTGTGCTGCTCTGGTGCCATTCATTATGGAACAGGCAGACAGGCCTGCCCTTTCACACTCTGTTACACACGCATGTACATACAGTATGCACGTACGTACGCACACACGCACACACACACACGCACACACACATACACACACAGACAAATTAAAGCTGGAATTCATAACCCTTGCACAAAATGTTTTGTTAACCAATCAGTACTGGTAGACCAGTTTTAAATGTATTATTTTCATTTCAAGACAGAACTGCATAACTCTGAGAGTTTCAGACCTGCACGGGTCCATTTGGTTCCATTTGTACAGCACTTTCTGAGTTACAGACCTAAGGGTCCATTTGGTTTCATTTGTACACTCGGAGTTACAAACCTCTAATGGTCTATATGGTTCTGCTCACACTTAACAGACCTATAAGTGTCCATTTGGTTCCATTTGTACACTCAGAGTTACAGAGCTCTAAGGGTCCATTTGGTTCCACTCAGAGTTACAGAGCTCTAAGGGTCCATTTGGTTCTGTTTGTACACTCTGCATGCACACGTCAACCTTTGACACGACTTCCCGTATGGAACCTGAGCACTGACATTGCAGCGCTCAGCAAAGACCAACACCTATGCAGCCGGGGGGTGCCTCTCTGGGCTCATGTCTGCTTCCATGGTCTGGTTTGTGTTAACCCTACACGTCCACCTATTAGGAGTTGGCACCTGAGAACGGCACTAGGGCATTCCAGAGGGCGGTATTAGTGCACCATACCATGAAACAAAGCGGCAGGGGAGTGCCGGCACCTCAAAACGCGACGGGTGATTTTTGCCCTCCCCCCTCGACCTGTCGCTATGGTATGACCCAAGGGTAGGAGTGGCACGCGGGGGTGAGGTGCATGGAATGGTCTGGTGTAAATGAGAGGTGGGAGAGTAACATGAACAATGGTGTGAGATATGCAACACAATTAGGGTTGGATTTTTTTCCCCCCAGAATGTGGGGAAATGGGTGGTTGGGGGTAGTGTGAGAGCATGCCTCTGCTTTTAATACCACCCCTTTGTCCTTGCATTATTATGACCGGTGATGTTGTTTTGAGGTCGTATGCAGGGATTAAGTGGTTAAGGAAACAAACTCCTCTCCCTCCTGTTTTTCCCTTTACAGATCGATGCCCTGAAGAAAATCTTCATCCCAGCTGTGTTCAAACTCCTGAGTCAGTCGTGGAGGCTTTTCTCTGACTGAATTCAGCCTCATTTCCATTCTCTACACACACTGCAAGGCATGTTTTACACTTAAACACTCTAGGGTGATGCGGATCACCCCGTCTCTCTCTCTCTCTCTCTCTCTCTCTCTCTCTCTCTCTCTCTCTCTCTCTCTCTCTCTCTCTCTCTCTCTCTCTCTGATGGAGAAAGCAGACGGCCCGGCCAGGACGCTCAGGGTCCTCGCCCAGTGATTTGTAACAATATTGTCTCAGGCATATATCAGCCGCTCGGCGCTGAGCCCCCCAACGCCACGGCGCAAAGCCCTGCACTTAGCTTCTCCTAATTCCAATCACTCAGCACTTTGGGAGAGGTGGGCCGAGGGAGTCTGGGACAGATAGAGATGGAGGGAATGAGGTATAGAAAGAGAGAGATAAAAAGGGAGAGAGAGAAAGAGAAAGAGCGAGAGTGTGGGGGTTGTTGGGGGTACCTTTGCAGAGGCAGCGATATCCTCTCCTCCTGGCTATAATTTAAAAACAACATGCCCTGAGGCCTGAAGGGGGAAGAGGATCACCTAGTAAAACAAATGTTTCGGCCCTGCTCTGCTGCCTGTACAAACAGCCATTAGCATTTCCGCCGCTCGTAATCGCCAGTGTTGAGAAAACAGAGCAAGACCCGATCACACGCACACACACATCGGCAGCACACACGCGTGTGCGTGTGTGTGTGTGTGTGTGTGTGTGTGTGTGTGTGTGTGTGTGTGTGTGTGTGCGTGCGTGCGTGCGTGCGTGCGTGCGTGCGTGCGCGCGCGCGCGCGCGTGCGAAAGAGAGAGCGTTCACACAAAGAGGTTTGGGCACTCACACTCAAAAACACATTGTGGAGAGGTGAATTTGTTATCACATGGACACACTCATTATCACACACACACACACACACACACACACACACACACACACACACACACACACACACACACACACACACACACACACACACACACACACAGAGGGAGAGTGTTCCAGTCAGCGGATCTCATGCCCTCAGTCTATTGGTGCTGGTGTCTGGTTCCCAGGGTTGAATGTTGCCGGGCAGCTTTTGACCGTTAATGAAACAATCAAGTCATCATTATCAGCAGGAAGTGGAAACCGGCACTAACGAGTTAAAGAGGAAACAAGCATTACATCCACAACAATACACACTGCTAATTAATCTAATTAGGAAAGCCACATCAGGTCTGAATGATGTACCTTCTAATCTGAGATTAAAGATAAAGACCTTGGCTTAACGCAACCCCACAACTCTTTGTTAGGGGTTCATTTGGTCACATTTGTTTTCTTGTTACAATATGGATATATGTATACTGTATATATAAGGGCTGTTGAATGTAATGGGAAAAAAACGTATTAATCACAGATTCAAGTTTAATTTAATCATGATTAATCACTATTCAAACTATATCCAAAATATGCCATGTTTTCCTGTACAGGGTTTGAACATATAAAAAGAAACAGAATCTGGTGAAATAAATATCTGTTCATCTTATCAAAATAAGTGATCTACATTGGAGGCTTGTAGATTCTACAAGCCTTCAATGCTAGCTATACTCTATGGCTCTGGTTACAGGGTGACACACAGCTACCGGTATATGTCTCCGTAAAACCATGCGCTGCCAATCGTTCAAGTGTTTACTTTCACCACAAATAGTCTTTTTTTTTTAAACAGACTTTGCACTATATTGGAGAAAAGAGCGAAATATAAACAAGGGTATTGCCTGGAGATATATGTGGATGGTCAAGTTTCCACCCCATTGCCCAGACGGACATAGCCTGGTCTAGCCCTCAATGATTTTGGCCTTGGGGGGCGGGGTGTCGTGGGATCCACACGGCGGAAGTGCTGTGCTCTGATTTGATCTCACTAACGTGACGTCATCTCCGGCCCCTCCCACGCCCGTCCACTGCTGTTCTACGTCACATCATTTAGAGCGACGCCCACCCCGGAAGGTTGACACGCCCCTCAAGGCCACTTTCCAACGCGCGTTAGTCCAGGCTTTCCGTTTTCGCGCAAGGCGGACGAAAATGAAAGCCTGGGTGTCGAGGCTAAGACGGACATAGCTAGATACCATATAGCACATGGGCTCTATAGAGGTAAATACGGTGCATCTGGTTGTGTTTGTAATATAAAAAAACACCCATTTGACCATTAGCTTGACGCTCTACAGGTGGAAATTTAACCTGTAGAGACACAAGATACTGTACCCTGCCGCCTTCTAATTGTTAATCTTATTTTAGGTACTATTGTGTGTGGCTAAGCAGTGGCATTTCTAAGCAATTTGGAGCCCTATAGGCAAGATTAAATCTCATGGAATGTAGAAGATTAAATCTCATATTATAGAACATAATCATAAGTGTTTTTAAATGTTCAATTCTAGTGCATTTAATGCATTTATCCATATGAGGCTTATTAGCCTGGGATCCTTTTAATGCATGTCTAGTGGTTGCCCCCTCCCCTCCTCCCCTTCCCTTATGGCGCCCTAGGCAACTGCTTAGTCTGCCTAATGGCAAAAACACCCCTGTGGCTAAGAAACCTTTAGGTACTGTATACCATGTGTAGCAAAAGCTTGTATGCCTCTAACATGCAGTTCCATTAGGAGGACTGTAGGGGTCACTGTGGTGTGGGTGTGATCAAAGTGTCCAGGGTTTGGCTGACCTTTTCCAGAGGAAGTGTGACAATGCCTGTGCGAGTTAAATATAAGTTGAATAAGTCGTCAGCAGTCTCCGCTATAAAATGTTACACTGATCTCAGAGCTCTGGGGCCAGAATAACTTCATGTGGGATTTCCACAAGTATTCGGTCATGTTGTTAAGTTCTCTGGGGATTTTATGTTATGATATTCTTTGGGTTGTGCTTTTAATTCCTAATAAAACCCAAATCAAATTAAATATATTTTGGAATTATGTCAGAGTTAGCCAACAGCTCAGTGCTGATGTTTTGTATTTTAACAACTCCCTAAAAGTCAAGGGACTCCTTTCTGTCAATTTCCTTGTTAAATCAATTTGTTTTAGTGGCAAATGGTGGTGTCAAGGAAAACTGTGAGATTTATGAGTGTGTATTTGGTGTAATGTGTTCACACTCTGGGTGTCAGTGTCAGTGAGATCAACTATACAACAATCACACAGGTTTGTTGATTGGCATCCTTTTGAAGCACTGCTGGGTGTGACAACAGACACCTCCATTACACACACACACACACACACACACACACACACACACACACACACACACATACACACACACACACAGGTCTGCACCTCCATTACACACACACACACACCACACACACACACACACACACACACACACACACGTACACACACAGGCAGCAGGTCTGCACTCTGCAAGTACATACAGTGAGCACAGGTTTGGGTTGTCACCTATAGGTATGTCCTTTGAACTTTAACTTGTTAATGATTTTATTCGGCCTTTTTTAAAGGGCTGCAAGGCTTTTAGGTCAGCTGCCATTGGTTAAGCTTGTGTGTGTGTGTGTGTGTGTGTGTGTGTGTGTGTGTGTGTGTGTGTGTGTGTGTGTGTGTGTGTGTGTGTGTGTGTGTGTGTGTGTGTGTGTGTGTGTGTGTGTGTGTGTGAGAGAGGGAGAGTATGCGTGTGCATGTACATGTGTTTGTGCTTTGTTGTTGATTTATGTCCTGATTGGTATATGGCTATATCCACAGATCGGTGTTGTGTGTTAAATGTAAAACATTGTTATTGTCATAATGGTATAATGTACTGCTGAATTAATGCAGTGCAGCCAGCCTCCACGGGGCAATGCATCACAGTGTTAGTATGATCGCTATGCAGCGATATCAGTTGATTAATGTGCATGATTAGGACTGCATGTGTTAACTGTGTTTCAGTGTGTGTGTGTGTGTGTGTGTGTGTGTGTGTGTGTGTGTGTGTGTGTGTGTGTGTGTGTGTGTGTGTGTGTACGCCACCGGTGATGACATCACAGTGGGGTCTCCTCTCTAAAGCCGGTAATTCAACCAGGGGAGGGAATGATAGTGACAGGCCTGTCGCCGTGGGAGACAGATATACTGGAAGTGGATCTGCCCACTTCCTGACAAACAACACACGCACTCACACACGCACACACACACGCACACACACACACACACACACACACACACACACACACACCTGACTTTATAGTGACTTCATTTTGTTACCTTTGCAGTTTGGCGGGTGGGAAAGGACGCAGGCTTACACCTCCAGGGCCTTTTTTGGAGGGGTATTAGCTTCTCCTGTACCCAGTTTTGTGTGTTTGTATGTACTGCTCATACAGTAATGATTTTATTGGCCAAGCATGGAATTGAGTATATGAAAAGTGTATGCGGACGAGTGTGATTTCACGGCCATAATGTGATGATGTGTGGTGACGAGAGCGCCCTTCACTTCACGCAAGTGTGATTTAGATTTAGATATGTCTGTAAGTGTTCTATTTATTTTACGTGCATATTTGTTTTAGTATTTGTTCTGTTAAAGATAAACACAAAAAAGGTTTGTATGACCTGTGTATATGTGTACCTACACCAGCTGTGAGTCTACGTGTGTGCGCGCGTGCACGTGTGTGCACATGCGTGTGTGTGTGTGTGTGAGAGAGAGAGAGAGTTTGCACGTGTCTCCAAGGTCATTTCTCCATCGTATGACCTCACCGAGTTCTCACCGCGCTAAATCATAATAAAACTTCCTGTTCTCAACAACAACAAGTTATTTTAGACCAGAGTCATCCTCTGATAGACAGAGACAGAGACACAGAGAGAGAGAGAGGTAGAGAGACCCTGAGTTAGCTTCAAAGATCTCACAGCATAACCACCCTGCTACATAATGCACTCTTGCAATATACACACATGCAAGCACACACACACACACAAACACACATACAATACAATACCAGCTGGTGGTAAACAACATTAAGAATAGCCTGTGGTCGGATAAACATATTAATGGACTATTGTTTGACCTTAGACAGGAGATAGACAGAAAACGGTGCAGTAGTAGTTATAAAGTAAGCATGTACTTGCGAAGACTATACTTTGTTTGAGTATTTCTATAAGTTAATCTAGAATGTTTGTGAAAAAATAGAAATAATAATAATTTCAACTCCATACTTGACTTCCAATAGGGAAGGCTGTCATTGCTTTAGTCTGAGTGCAGCTTTGAGCTGTTCAATGGAAGTTTTTTTCTGTCTCTAGCATGTTGCAAATATTGGTAATAATCCTTCTTGATTACTAATAAATAAATGTCTTTATAAAAAAAAACTATGTGCATTTATATTAACTATTTGAACTTAATACTTTATATCTGACTGAGCAACTTACAACGTAGTGGATTATTTGACTGGGATTGCATACTTGCACCAGGCAGGCAGACAGACGCTAGACAGACAGACAGACAGACAGACAGACAGACAGACAGACAGACAGACAGACAGACAGACAGACAGACAGACAGACAGACAGACAGACAGACAGACAGACAGACAGACAGACAGACAGACAGACAGACAGACAGACAGACAGACAGACAGACAGACAGACAGACAGACAGACAGACAAAGAACGCACTGCATGAAGCAGAGAGTATTACATGCTGCAGGGCAGGCGCATTCCTGAAGAGCACCACACACATACATACACACATGCACGTGTGCACATGCACACAAACACGCACAAACGCACACGCACACATGCATGCATGCATGCACTACATTCAGTCATATGCAGGGGTACACATAAGGGCTGACCTGAGATCAGGATGTATTTCTGAATTTAATTTCATTCCGTTAGGAATGCTGCACACGCCCGCTGACCCCAACATATACCCCAACACGGTTACTCTGACAGGAGGGCAGAATGTAAACAATATAGATGGAAGTCACAACACACTTCAAATTTATTAAGTTATTATGTGCTTTAGCACTGGGTAAACACCTTGGATACCCAGCCCATGGTTTGAAAGCAAATGGACTGTTTATCTGATGTATTGTCAAGCCTGGAATATGGTTCTTTGTACTGGGATGATTTTGTGTTTTTGTGGAGATCCAATAAAATACTTGTAAAAAGTGCACAAACTGCACATATATACAGGCTTTAATAAGGCTAAAGTTGACATTATCAAGTAAAGTATAAAAAGCGTAATATTGGGCTGGCCTAGTGGTCCAGGTGCATGCCACATACAGGCTTTGGCCTGACAGCGTGTCGTGTGTTCGAGTCCCGTTCATGACAACCTTTGCTGCATGTCTCTCCCCCTCTCTCTCTCTGTTTTATGTCATTCTCCACTTGTATCTATCAATAAAGACTAAAGGCAAAAGCCATAAACAAATCTTTAGAGCACAAATCAATGAAATAATGCATTCCTAAAATTATTTACATAATATCATATTGCATGTCTCTCAAGCTCTAACCACTGAAAAAACCAGTCCTTGTCATTTCTTTTTGGACAGTTTAGCAGCAGTACCACAACGTGGTGGTGGGGGCGCTGATATTCAGATTATTTCATCTTTGAGTCGTTATAAACGTGAAGTATAAATGTGAAGCTTAGCAGCATCATGGGTATCTTAATAGTTGCTTGTTTCTCTCCTCCTATTTTTGCTTCAAGTCACCTCCTGCTCAATGGTCAGGCCTGTGTGCCTGCATGCATGCATTGCATTTGTGCAGAGCACACACCTTCCAATAGTTTAAGGGCTATAAACAAACTGGCTGAGCACAAACAATGACTGGGACGATGTGTGTGTGTGTGTGTGTGTGTGTGTGTGTGTGTGTGTGTGTGTGTGTGTGTGTGTGTGTGTGTGTGTGTGTGTGTGTGTGTGTGTGGTGTGTGTGTGTGCACGCGTGCGTGCGTGTGTGTGTGGGTGTGTGTGCGCGTAGAGGTGGTCATCCTCTGGTCAGCATGTTATTTTCATTACTGGACCGATGCCAGACTGACAGCGATGGACAGGAGCATGCCAAACACACACACACACACACACACACACACACACACACACACACACACACACACACACACACACACACACACACACACACACACACACACACACACACACACACACACACACACACACACAGGAGTCAGGACCCACTGGGAACGCACACAAAGACCGACTTGCTCCCTGTGCTGAACAATAGTCATAAACACGCACACACACATGCATGCACACACACACACACACACAAAGAGACACACACACGCATGCATGCACACACACACAGACAGTGGGAGCCCCCCATCCAAAACAATGGCCATAAATATAGCAGCCTCTGGGAAAAGGAATACAGAGCGCGTCCATCCCTGATCTGAGGAGGGACACCCAGCCCTGCACTTCCTGTTCACCCAGAGCCTCACGTAGAGCACGGCATTGTGGGAAGAACAGCTATCCAAAATGAAAACCTCATCATCATCAGTCAGAGGTTTGGACTCTCCACTGATATTTGTTGACTACTAGTACTTTTTTGGGATGTCCCCGACTCCCGATACACCTTTTTCATTTGCAATCCAATACCACTATTTCTGTCTTAGCTGATAACGATACCAAATACTGACACTACTACTCCATATAGGAAATAGCAGACTCCTCGCAAATATGCACTAGGGCAGCTTCAAAGCCACTTATACATGCCTCAACATTTTATTTACGTGCCCCATGTCCAATCTGTTAGACTGGCATATTTGACAATACTGTTATGACCCCATAATGCCAAATAAGGGTACTGATACTTTCTGAACCAACACATTATTTGCCAATAACGATATGAGAGATTTCTTCACCATTGTGTTTCTAATGGTGTAAAATTATTAAATCCAACACCCTTGGGAAACCTCATGCAAAATAAAGTCAAAGGAGCATGCTATATGTCTAAATAGGGGGTTTTCATGATGCTGAATCCATTCCAATGATTGTGTTTTCTCTCCGTAAACAACTCCTTGGGATAAAAACAGACATCCCGTCATCATAAAAGTGCATAGTCAGCACATTTGGGCAAGTGCTATGGCCATTTTCAACTCAATGAGTACGTTGTTATTGTTGTTGTTGCTGTTGTTGTTTTCACAACTACAAGGTAATACTTAGAATGGATTCAGCATCATGAAATCCTTATAGACACATGCTACATAAAGCATGATGACATTTTGGCATGTTTTGACTTCTAATGGTTAATGAACGGTACCCTGACTTTAACCCGTTTCCCGCAGCTGTTGAATTTCAACATTTTGCATGTTCTTAGACACCATTAGAAACACATTGGTGAAAACTGAAAACATTTCTTGGTAACAGTTTAGTTCCCAGATTGGTCAAATATCTGCAAAAAATCCCTAGCTATATTTGTGAATAGCCAACATACTGTATGCACACACGCACACATACAGACACCAAGGAGCGGCGCAATAAATGTCAGCTTGTGGAAATAGTCTGCTTCCACCCAACGGCTATTTACGCAATTTTTGGTATGAACATTCTTTTGACATGGAAACGATTATGACATTATAAGTTCAGACTTTCCCTCAGGTCATTGGCTTTGCACGATCCGGCCATCAGCTGTGTGTGTCTGTGTGTGTATGTGCACACACGCATGCCGCACACACACAAGAAAGGGAATCCGGCGTGAGTGGTCAGTGTGGGTTGGACCGGGCCTCAGAAGGCCGTGGCTATAGCACCCACCCATACAGATGAGATCTGCGGGGGTGTGTGTGTGACAGGTCCTGCATGCTCTGACATCAGGACCGCCCGTGGCGCGGGTTCAAAGCCAGAGGTTTTGCAAGTGTTCCACCGCCAGTCCAAGTCACAAATCATTTCCTCCCTTCAAGTCGGACTGGAAGGCGACGACACGGTGAATGCATACCAGTGTTCTCGCGCTGTAAATTCTCACTACAATGCTTCATTCACAATCAAATCCGCCGTCAAATGAGCTCCAATCTGGAGTTCAGACAAGATTACAGGCAGAGCGATAAGTGATGTGACACCAGTAGGAAGAGTAGTATACATCTGAGTAGTATACATCTGTATACATGGTTTACTCTATTATATTTTCATTTTATATTATATTTCCTTTTATATCATTATATATATTAAAGAGAGGGAGAGTGCCAAATGAAATGGGGTGTGAATAACATCGAGCAACAGCCTGGTTAGTGCAGGCAGACACCACACAAATATATTCTGACACCAAAAGAAATGCAGCCACACAATCACTGGCATTCACAAACGCAGCAAATTCGCACGCACATCAGCGCACCGCCTTCCAACTTCCATCTGCTCTCGATCCGCGCTCAAACTCCCACACTGTGCAGACCACCAACATATCAAAGGTACTGTGTGTGTGTGTGTGTGTGTGTGTGTGTGTTCAGGCCAAGACACATAAACACTCACGCACACACACAGACGCGCACATGCATGCACACGTGGAGACACAATCACAGCACTAATGGAACCTTTTATTCAACCGAGATATAATAAATGATGGATTCTGATTGAGGGTATTGTTGCAGAAAAGGGAGACCGAGAGAGAGAAGGGTGCAAATGGACTTAGAGAGAGAGAATATGAAGAGACCGACCTTTGGCCCTCTCCAGTGATACAATGACACACACACACATGCACATACACACGCACACAGAAAAGTGTTCAAAGGGTTCCTAATTGTGATAGCTTGAAGAAAATGGCGAGAGAGAGAGAGACAGAGAGAGTGCTAGATCTTTGTGCATATGGGCCTATACAGATTCGAGGTCATCTCTCTAGCCGGAGTGAATAGTTTTGCAGACCACCTGTTTGACACTCCTGAATTCTTAGAAGAAGAAGCAGAAGTATTATACGGTTGTATCTCTACAACAGTTGATTGCCAAATGTTTTTCCTTGAGGAAAATATCTTTTACATCCCCCACACCCCTCGACACAAACTAGTGAGGTAAAGCCGTTGTGCAGGTACCTTACTGTACTACTGCTGTATATTACAGTAGCAGGTCCCTGGGATGAAGAGCTTACTGTTCAAATGCGTATTTGGATGTATATTTGGATGCAGGATGCAGTGGATCTACATCAGAGCTTATTATTAGATTCTTCTTGTCTTTTAAACATGTTTTTACTTCGTGTTAACTGTATGATATCCTCTCTAAAAATGTTTTGAATTAAAGAGGAATTCCACCCATTTTCAACATTTTTTCTGAGAGCGTACAAATGCAACCAAAGCTTCCATTTGTACGCTCTCAGAAAAAAGAAGTGTCTAAAGAAATCTATTAACATGGTGAAAATACATCTTGATGATGTCATCAAGATGTTTCACCATGTTAGGGGTGACCTCCATTTCTTGGGAACACAGAATGGGGGATTTTTTTATCATGTCCACCCTTTAATAATAATAATAATAATAATAAAATGAAAAGTCCCACGCCAGTGTTTGGGAAACGGTGCTCTGACATACACTATAGTGTCATACTGTCCTGTATTGTCTTATGTGGTCCAGTGTGTTGTATTGTATTGCATTGTCCTGCATTGTGTGTGTGTGTGTGTGTGTGTGTGTGTGTGTGTGTGTGTGTGTGTGTGTGTGTGTGTGTGTGTGTGTGTGTGTGTGTGTGTGTGTGTGGTGTGTGTGTGTGTGTGTGTGTGTGTGAAGGGGGGGGGGGTGTAAGAAGACACAGCTAAACGGTGAGAACCTCTGACATGCTGTCTGCTATAATTAGCCTTGTGTTAAACGGGAGGAAATGGCGTCAGCCGGCCATAAACAGACACGCACGGCGCTGGGAGTCAGCCAATGGGCTGCAGCATTGTCCTCACCTTGGAGACAACGAGGGGTGGGAATGGGCTACGAGCGCATGTGTGTGTGTGCGTGTGTGTGTGTGTGTGGGGGGGGGGGGGGGGGGGGGGGGGGGGGGGGGGGGTCAAGAGAGTGAGACATGCAAGGTGGGTGGGTTTCTGAAACTTTGTGCATGATCCAAAATTGGCGTATTG